>JAAXOA010000005.1:0-85394 GCA_036561885.1 Salina celebensis | reverse complement strand
GTAGGAGAAGTGAAAAATCTCACTCTCCAGGATTAACTCTCATCTGTTTTGTGTTGTATGAGATTACAACGGGCTTTTTCAGTCTTCCCGTGAATAATCTTTTACATCTATTTAATGTTACAGTTTCAACAATAAACAAATTTCGTACGATAGTTGTTAATAAACTACTCTTTACTAATATTTCAAGTTTAATTCTCCCGTCTCTCCCATCTTCACTTTATTTCCACCCGGGCACACAGCTTATCATTTACCTGAGATTTGACTGTGTTACAAGTTACTCAAATTTACTAGTTGAAGTCAACTAACAAGTAAATCTACTGTGTGGTGACGTAAGGTTTTGTGCAGCTTTTTCAAGTTAATATGACCGTTTGTCATGTAACAATCATCACATTTGAATCACCTACTCCAATGTTTACTTTTGCAGTGTCATGAAGCGATAATGGGCTATTGACTCTGTAAACAAATCTAACAAGGCATGACTCCCACTTGTATCCAATTTTTGGCGGATGGACTCCAAACTTGCAACGAATGTCCAATTAAAATTCTAATTCTCAGGAGGAAAATCTGAAAAGCCGTTAAAATCCGTTATAAATGTGTTTGAAGCCAAGATTCAATTAATTATACGCCTACGAAAATAATTCAAACGTAGGCTACCTTTTTATACAATAGCCTGTTATAGACTGTTTCTGTAGTGTACAAATATTGTAAAACAACTTGTATATTTATCAAAGTATAAAAACTCGGGGGTAAAATGCAACGGCATATGTGACTAGGATCAATAACGACAAAGACAATATACACAGCCACTATTAATTCTCTCGCTGTTGGCTGTTGGACTGCTACAATTTTGCTATCGACGTCAAGCGGCACCCGGGAGAGAAGGAAAAACCTCCGCACTTTCTCTTTTCTCTGCACAATAGCATTGATTGTGGTGGCACTGACTGCGGCCGGTTTCCTTACGCGCGACTGAACGCATTCGACATACAAAAAATTTTCGCGGAGGGTGAGATACAGTGTGAGTTTAAAACTTTTCCCCGTCTCCACGTACTTATAGACAGGGATGGTGCTTATAGAGAGTATTTCATTTTAAAGATTGAAGCGTATTGAGACAAACTAAGGGCCATGCTTATAGGAAGATAGTTCCTATAAAGGGGTGCTTATGGAAAGATGCCTTTTATAAATGCTGGGACTTCTGGGGTTCCTATAAAATGAGATTCTTATATAAAGAAACTTCTCATATAAGATGGTGCTTATAAAGAGATAATTCTTTCTGAGAGGGTGCTTACAGAGATATAGTTCTAGTTCTTATAAAGTGGGTTTGTTACTGAGATTTAGTTCTTTTAAAGGATGATGCTTGTAGAGAGATATTTACTTAGAGCTTACCAAAGTAGAATCTTACTGAGATATAGTTCTTATAAAGGGTGCTTCTTATAGCGAGATAGTTCTTATGAAGTATAGTGCTTACAAGACGATCCACTGGGTTTCACTCATTTTTTATGCCAACTTGTTTGTAAGCGATGGGCAATATTTACGACGCTCACTGTACACTAAGGCAACCGCGGTTGAAGGAGGCGGTTATGGTTATGAAATGAAGCTGTCGCATATTGTAGTGATGATGGATGTTGACTATAAAAGCTGTGCATTCCCCATTGCCTTCTATGGGTATTAGCTCGGAGTGATATCGGTATTATTGGTTTTCGCGGGGAGCCTCTGTATACGTGTGGTCGATGGCAAAATAAAACCTCGTCTGTTAGATCCCAGAGATAAGTAGGCATTTCCTTTTAAGCCTGGAGAAAACAAAAACCTGGTTTTCATTTTATTCTTGGTTTGTTTATAAAAGCGGCTAAATGAAAATCTATCGAGTGTCACTCGCTTCATCCCTGTTCTGGATGCACATGCTGCATTACTTAAGAACGCCGTAAATTATCTTTTTATAGACAGAGTTTTAATAGACAAAAAATATCATAGTTTTTTTTGCAAGTCTGTATAAATTCGTAAACCATGAATTCGTATAATTGTGCGAAACGTCTTTTGTCACGCTAAAAACTTCTGGGTTTTTTTGCGAATTGACGTAAACTCGTAAATCATGAACTTGTATAACTGGGTAAGTCGTCTTCTTGAACGCCAAAAAGTGAATGGTTGTTATTTTCGAATATACGAAAACTCGTTAACCATGAATGCGTATAATTGGGCAGGCCGTCTCCAGTACCGCCGCGTAGCATGTCCCGGCCCCCCAGCAGAATATGGTTCCCGGCCCCATTCTATGGTTCTGAATTTTGTATACACTTACAAATACTACAAATTAACAGAATGTTTTAATTAGTAACAAGTTTTCGTGCGTCAGACATTTGGTTACGTTACAAGTAAAAATACAACTCAATATTGATGACTCAATTTGCCTAACTTTGTACACGACATTTCATTTGGGCAAATTCAGCAATAATTTCATCAAAATCAAAGTCTTGAATGAATGAACGCTCAATAGATAGAGAAGTTAACGCGTTCAATCTTTCCTGTAACATACTGGATCCAAAAAAGGTTTTGATCAGTTTCAATTTCCAAAATGCTCTCTTGTTGCTGGTAATACTAACTGTAAGGGTGAAGAGAATACGAAGGGCTGTAACTGTGTTTTGAAATCCGTCCAGAAGGTTGTTTTTGCAAAGAGTATCTAAAACATCCACTGGTTGAAGTCTTTCAATTTTTTCCACAGAATCCATATATTTGCGTAAATACAAAATGAATTAGCTCCTTCCTGGTTTCCATGGCGGTGGCATTCAAATCGTCGTATTTATCGCATTCCGTCTCTTAGCATCAGTGCACGCCGGTTGCTCTCCAAAAATGAATTCAAAATCGGGCACAATACCCTATATCTCATTGAATTGTCCGTTCATATCCGTGTGAACCACTGTCACAAGGGTTTCGAAGAAGTTTTGCCTAAATTTCATTTAAAATAAGATTTAGAAATAAGAGATAGCGCCTACAGTGAAATTCAGATGCAGTTGCTTTTTCACTTCTGTAACGAAAGTTTAGTAATTTATTTTTCCCTTCCCGGGGACATAAATTTTAAACATCGTCCCGGCCCCCTTAATTTTAAAAATCGTCCCGGCCCCCCAGCTAGCAGGGTCTGGCAGGGTCAAGCCGGCGGCTCTGGCCGTCTCCTTAAACGCCAAGTATATCATAGTTCTTTGTGAATCTACGTAAACTCGAGTATAAATGAATTCGTATAAACGATTAAGTCCTCTTCATTGAACTCGTATTATCCAATGCATGCCGTTAATTTTTATTGGAAACTTCCCTATAACAACTAGAGTTCCATAAAGACTAATTCAAGTTACACAAGTTCCGTATGTAATACCGCTGGTGACCACCTGCAAAGGTTTTGCTGAAGCTTGTAAGCTAGGCAGGCCATAATTGACTACAATATACTATAATATGATACTTTGCGGTAATACAACCCGAACAACATTGTACAAATTTATTTAAATGGTTTGTAGGCAACAAATGTTCCAGTTTGTTATATCTTCTCCGAAACAAAAGCATAGGACATTTTTTTATAAACAAAATGTTTTTCTTACTCTGTTTTGTATTCAAACAGAGCCACATTTTGGATGGTTTTAGGATGCAAAAATATAGCGCAGAAAAACACTTTCACTTTTTCGTAAGCTTCTGCCATTATAATTAAATAAGATGTGCTTTCTTAACCCCGAAATTGCCAGAGCCGTTTTAAAACAATTCTTTGTAAAAAAACCCCGAAAACTTTCTCGCTTAGAAATAAAAAAAATCTTACTTGTTTATATTAAAGAACGATTCATCAAAAAATATACGTAACATTCTGTAAATGAAAAAGGAACCCTTTAAATGTTTGGAGAGAGAAAAGCCTTATTAAGGGCTGTGCTTGTAGGAAGAAAGTTCATTTTAAGGTCGTTTCTTATACAGGTAGAATGTAGCGTCTTGTGTACAGCGAGATAGTTCTAAGGGTATTGCTGATAGAAAGAAAGTTCTTATAACGGAGGAAGCTTCTAATAAAGAGATTGGCCGTATGAAGCGTCGTGCTTATATGCAGAGACAGTTCTATTAAAACGCTGTACCTATAGAGAGGTAGCTCTAGTTCATAAATATATGTTTAGAAATAAAAATGAGCATGACGCAATTCGTGGACGCTCCCATTGGACATTTTTTCTTTCATGACACGCTCTAGTTAGCTTTCAAGGATGTTTTCAGTTTCCTTTCAGAGAAAATTAAAAGGGTAAACATATGGCGGACAAGTAGGGGTACTTGAAGGAAACATTCTGATTACCATAATGAGATGCATCCACAAGGCAGAATGTGATCTTCAAGTGGAGCGTGACATAAACAAGATCTGTGACAAAAAATCTCTCTCAGAAGGGCCATAATTGGGAAAAACATTACAAAAAAAACGCCAGATGCAGCTTTCAATCATATTTATTTTTAGCTCTAATCATTAAATCCATCAAGCAACGAAATTGGTTTTTGAACTAGCTAAAAAGTGGTTTAATTTTTGTATATTTTCTCATTCATTTTCATTTGATTGACTAACAAGTAAAAGTCACTAAAGGTAATAACAGATTCAACTATTTTCTGTTATAAAACATAGCAGATAGTTTCCTAAAGGAGACTTGTCAGATACTTACGAGATTTATCAAATGATTAAGATTCTGATGGAATTTCAAAGCTGAAGTGTTGATATTGGAGAAAGTTGCAACGAAAATTACACCAACACTCATTTAAATATTTTGCAGTTACTAATCGGTATTTTATTTTTATGCAGGTTTTTTATACATTTGTTTCCCCGTCAATCGTTTCAAAATTTTGGTTCTTTCTCTTACAGCGTATAACGGTTTAGTTATTACGTCGATAGAGTCTGTAGCAAAACTACGTTTTTCTGACGCTTATTAGTACCTATCTGCATGAAATAAGATACTTTACGTTTAAAAAAATATCAGAGCATCGTTGCATCATCAAAATAAATAAAAAAGCTAAAAAAACTTGAGCTGAAACACCAAAAGCTCATCTGGCAACAGAGTTCCGGCCTTAAATAGCGACAATAATGGGCTGTGAAGAAGATATGCGATGCTTCGCATTATTTGCATCGTTAACAGCCTCGTGATGAGGATCATCATCACCAGCTCATTGTTGTTTGGCTTGCTAATGATGATGGGGAGCCACGTATACGAATCAATGCATGTGTTACTTTTGTACTCAAAAGTGGTAATGATCTAAGCTATTTTGTACAAAGCGCCTGAAATTTATAGAGAATAATATATATAGCATAGATGGACAAGGTTGTATGCGGGGCAGATGCGTTTGGGGAAATTTGAATAAAGAGATGCCTTTGAAAAAGATGAAAACAGGAGTGCGCCAAAGGAGCCAACATTTTAACTGTCAATCGATGCCTTAGGTAAAGCTAAAGATCTACGAGCGCAGCCAGTGAGCCGCCGATATACATATTTTAAGTATCATGGGTTGCCTTTGAAAGGGTGGCCAGCGAGCTCGAGTATAATGGAAATCAGTTACAGTCAGTCACGCCTATAAGAACACTACCTATAGTACAAACAGATTATAGCAGATTTGTGTCTCTACTTCTTATTACTTGTAAACTCCTCATTTTTATGAAATAAAACTATAAAACTAAAACTAAACTAAACGCGGCTACAAACATTTTATTTCATATTTATTAGATTTATAAGAAACTGTCTTTACAAGCACACAACTTGACCGAAATTTGAGGGGTTCTTATAAACAGGTTGTACTGGATTTGAATTTTACAAGGCAATACAGAAAGAAACCTGTCTCTTATGATGTAATCCGTCGTGTCTGTCCGTCCGTTAAATATCTTCTACTGCAACCAAGCTTATCCCGTACAGCTAGGTTTTTACACGCTGTTTTTCTGGAAACAAAAGTTTTTTTAATACCACTCCAAATATTGCTGATAATTTATTTGGATACGGACATGATATCAATACCTGGTTAAATTTACCCTTGTATACGTACGGTTCGTTTTAATTACAACAACGGGCTTAGTTTTTTGTTGGTGTTCTACCCTGCAAAATAATATTTTGGAGTTTTCTCCCTGTGTCCAATTGGGTAGTGCATCTAGAGAAAATATTTTTTCGTGACGGTCGATCAACTAAAGAAGCCCACAAGAGACCATAAGTTCTTTACTTTTCCGGTTTCCGCTATCATTTCCCTCCTAATAAGTATCGATTTTGTGCGTTACCCTTCGTAGTGTATTTTTTATGGTCCGAGCATTCCACAAAATATACCCGGGTTCAATGTAGTCTTCATACAGAAAAAAATCCGGTTGTATTGCGTCTAATTGCGGACCGCAGGCTATAAAACGAATGATAAATATATCGGCCAATGAAATATAGTAAAGTAGCGGAAACCTACCTGCATCCTTGTTGGCTTACCAGCCGTTCACACCACAGAAAAAGGCCAGCGGGATTAAAAACAGAGGACGCCTTCAGCAATACAGATTCTTGGGAGTGTAAGGCCAACTTTTGCTTGTACTTGGCATTAGAATGAGCGAAATTTACGAAACCTTTGGTCATTTCATCTTTAGGAAGACAATCCGAAGTTTGATATACGAAATGGTAAATTTGGTAAAAAAATATAGCTAAAAAGACTCAATGTTTTGTAAAGCACGCCCTAGTTAAATGAAAGGACAAAAGGACAACCCAGGTTCAAAGAAAGTACATAATGACGCCTGTTTAAGGGAAAGTGAAAAAGGGCACCCTGCTTAGAACAAAAGGACACTCTGGCTCACCTCTTTCGTGTCGAAAAGAAAGGACTGCCCTTTAAAAGAAAGGATGGATATCTATCATAAAATATCTAGGGGACTTAATGTAGACAGTCGATAATTAGGTTTTGTAAGGCCGTCCATGTTTTTTTGTTGTTGTGGACACAGACATAATCCTCTCAATAGTCTTTTCTCTACTTATAATTTCGTAAATTATACAAGAGCTTTCTAGAATAATGAGCAGTCGCTTATACGCAATCTGGCATAGGGCCATCCTAAGGTCTAATATTAATGAGATATTTTCAAATATGTTGTGTACACTAACCAAATACATATTTTTTCCGTATAAAAAGCTCCCTAATGATTGGGGATATTAGCACATTTTTGTTCTATTAAAAACCAGCTTAATTTTAGATTTTTATATTTGCATTTAGTGTAGACAGAAATGAATGAACGACGATAAAAATCAATAAAAGCAGCCGGGGAGAATGTGGTGAAAGACAATGACACAGACAATGGGAGTATTTTGAGTGAAAATAGAACACGTAACAACAGTTTTGCATGATCCAAAAGGGAATTGTTGTTTACAAGAGATTATTTTTAACCTGGGATATAAGCTAAAAATTGTCTGAGACACATTGACCTATGAAAACTAGCAAGATTTTTGAAGTAAAGGATCATCCATAAAATACGGCACGTGCATATTAAATTGGTTATCATCTAGACACTTAAAATAACGGTATGGTTGGGGGTTTAAGTCATACCACCTTATAATAGGTATGCCATCCGTCCTTTCTTTATGAGAATTGTCAATTTTTGCACTATCCTTTCATTGCGGTGCGGACGGACGGTAAGCCTACCTTACAATAAACGGGGCGTAATATATGGACGAACCGTAAATATAAGTCTGTTTCTGTTTGTTTTTCATCCGAAAATACCCGTGAGCTGTTCAATATTTGAGTGGGACTGGTGCAAAATG
Source organism: Salina celebensis (assembly GCA_036561885.1). Lineage (NCBI taxonomy): Eukaryota > Metazoa > Arthropoda > Collembola > Entomobryomorpha > Paronellidae > Salina > Salina celebensis. The sequence continues at coordinate 77,655 of JAAXOA010000005.1, read as the reverse complement.
GGTCACGCAAGAAAAAAAAAACACATTTTCTACTGGGCCCGTTTCAGATGCAAAAGTAGCAGTGTAAAAACACAGGTTCGATTGCATATTTAATTAAAAGCTTATAGCTTGTAATAGTGGGACATACATACCGTGCGTTCTTCCCCATGTATATAGCGGCGTAGCCGATTTTACCCTAGCATGCCGGCGTGGCTCGTTACGAATAGGCTCGGCGACGTGTTAGTACTTAACAGTGTAGACATGGCTACTTGAACGCGGTGTATCTGCGTAACAATCAGTTTGGATGAGATGAAAGAAGCATTGCTGCCCTGTAAAATCTCACGCTCCGTGTTGAACTTCGAACATTTTCGGCGGTTTGGTTTTTATTGACCATTTTGAATCTTTTGGAGAATAAAACGGGGATATTTGAGTATTTTGAACGCTTTCGATCATAAGGCTTACTCAAAGTCGAGATGCTTATGATTCAAGCCGTATAATCCAAATATCCAGACACTTTTAAACTTTCCACGATGAGTTACGGTAATACTTAGCAGTATTAACGATTATATCTACATCAAATTTAAGCACTCAATCAAACAAAAGATTTCAAGAGAAATTTTAATTACACTTTATTCTATTAATCGGACAGTGAAAGTAATAAAAATGTACTGTGAACTTTCCTCAGATGTAATAACTCGTGCTGTACAACCTTGCAAGCCAATTTTCCCCTGTCTCCTCTAATTTGCGAGTAATTAGCCAGAACTTCATGTAATCTGCATATTTCCCCAAAAAAACTTTCTCCAACTTTCCCCGAAAATTTCTACCAAAGGGGCTCCGCATTTTTGATAATGTTCAAAGTGGCTGAGTGTAAACACTTGAGTGAAAGCAGACAATTTTCTCTCCAGAATTAATAACAAAACTTGACTAAACATTTAAACATTTGCATATAAAATACTTGACGCCCACCAATATTTACTTTTCACTAACCTTTTGATGGTAGACCCTTAAGGGCTTAGCTCTTGTGTAACATTAGACGGAGAGATATTTTACAAACACGCCCCTGTAGGTACACTTTACAAAATTACGTCAAGCGGAATGAACCGTGTTGAAAGTAACAACGCAGCTGGAAGTTATGCAGATTTTGAAAATAGCGTACGCATCAGGATTACTTGAAACGCTCTATTTTTGGATGTACGCTACTGAAGAATTTAAAATCACCTTTTTGGTTGGAAACAACAGTCAACGACACCTGACGGCAGAAATAACCTTTTTGCATGCAATTTTGTATGGCATTTCAAGAGAAAAAATGTAAACAAAAAGTCAGCTGAGTTGCCCTATAAGAATACATAGGAAAAAAGTTGTGTCGTCTAAAGCAGGATTTGGTGTCAGTCACAGTAGGTATGTCATGCGTCCTTTCTTTCAATGGACAGTGCTTTCTTTCTGACCCTAAATAGATGAAAGAAATGACGTCCATTCTTTGAACAAGAGCAACGTTTTGTCCTTTCTTCAAGGTATTTCCAAATTTTGCGTCGTTTTAGCTCTTTTCATTCCAAAGTTACGATTTTCATCAATCGAAAATAGAATGCTCTTCCTAAAGAAAGAATGTTCCATAAATTTTCGTTAAATTTGAAAATTTTAATGTTAATTGTAGGCGAAATTTTTCTTAGAACAGCCTTAAAACTGTGTTTCTGAAGATCCTTTGTTTTAAATTCCACTCTCTTATAGTTAGGAGAGGGCCTCTGGTAAGCCTAGGTAGGAAGAGACTGGAGAGCCTAGGTAGGTAGGTAGGTAGGTAGGATGCTTTAGTATTAGCTTGTAATGCGGCCAGACAATTGTTAAATGACAGAGAGACAGACAAACAGAATAACATTGAATAATTTGTGCTTCATAGTGTGTCCTTTCATTTCTCCATGTTAAATATGAAGAGGCATAAATCATCTTGTTTGTGAGAGTGAAAGTCCGAATATATTTTGGGAGACATGTGCGTCGAAACAGCTTGATTGCTACCGCAACCATGTAATAATATTTTTGATGTCAACGAGACGAAAATTCTCTTGAAGTTTCCTTTAAAATATTTCCGCTACGAGGACACTTTTATATTCCAAGAGGACCTCTTCATTTTATCCACGTTTGACTTACACTTTGGAGATTCGTGGTCGGATGCATCGTGTCAAAAACAAGGTGGTCATGACAGAAATGAGATTTTGAGCTCTGCAGAAAAAAATCCCTGCTGTAGACAAATAGCGGGAGAAAAAGTTCAAATTTTCCTAACAAGGTACTTCCAGATTTAGCTTGTACTCAAATTGGTATTAGCGTGTTCCCTATAATGGCATAAAATACATTGTTACAATAAGCACATACTTAAAAAGATACACACTTATAAGGTATAATGGCATGAAACGTATAGTGGTCATCTAATTAGGATTAAATTAGAGTATACAATATATCAAAATTATGATTACGTTTTTTGCATATACGAGATTATGTATAACCCTACGAATGCAAGACCTACTTTGCAATACTTGATGCAATTGCTTTTGGTCAATAAAAGTTTGCGGACAACCGTATCCGCCAAATTTTGCATAGCCAATTTTTCAATATCTCAATTATATTTTACATAATAGATTAAACGTGTTTGGTGTTCAAGAGTTTCTGTAAAATCGTATAAATACAAGGCCTACTTTTTAGTCCAATTGCTTGTTATGTATCGCTACAATAACATAAAACAAGCCTTCAAATTGTGTCCAGACGCCCGGACAGACAGACGTTAACCATGCTGTATATAAAACCTATGCTGTCGCTTCCTTACTACGATGATCCTTCATCTACCATTGTTTTACTTTCCCTAGTGGGAAAATCTGCATGAGAATGTTTTTCCCATCTAGTTTGACCCATTCGGGACCTGTACTTGAAAGCATTTTGTGTTCAAGCACGTGACACTTCCCCGCCCGTTTCCGTTTTCTGTGGGATATCCCTGCTGAGTTGTTATCCTCGCTCTGCATGACTTACTGTTCAAGAAAAACTTTTTTCGACTTGTCGCGGTTCAAAATGAGTTGAAAGTTTCGTTTCGAAGCCTGTGGTGCTTATCGAAAAAAATATATTGACTTTTTTATCGACCAAGTGAAAAGAAAATTGAGAGAAAAAAATAGATGAAGAGTTTTTTCATGGCATGAAAAAAAACTTGGTTCATAAGATAAGAAAAACTACGTGCATGGAAGTTGAATGCGTTTTTATGTGGTTTACTGCAACGAAAAACTTTACTGGTTTAATCAGGGGTTAAAATTTGCCCTATGGATAAAACATTTCGTCCACTGGAAGAATTTGGTGGGTTCATGATTTTTTTAAAATCCTATTGAAATGATTTTGTTGCAATCGATATAGTGTATGGACCAAACTGGCCAGTGTTGTACTAATGGCCATTCAGTGTCAACTGGACAAAACAGAGTTGTGTAGTACTAATGATCATTTACTTTATACCAGACAGAATAGGACAGTAGAGTACAAATGGCCATTTAATGCACACCCTAAAATATTGGACAGTGTGACGTTAGCGGACATTTCCTGTTCACTGGACAAAACTTGATAGTGCGGTACTAGCGGCAATTTACTGCCTGATGGACGAAACTGGACATTAGGTTGTTACTGCGCGTTAGAACTGGTTGCATAAAAATGGTTTTAGTCCCATTTGTTAAAATGAGTTTTGTTTTCAATGATTTGTTTAACGAGTGTCTGCCCACTTTCCAGTGGCAATAATCAAACTCTGAAGAATATTACCGAAGATACAACGTTAATGGTAAAAACGGGATATTTTCTTTTTTTCAGCTGGTGTCTGGATTTTACCCGGATTTGTTTCTTTTCTCCCCATTTTTGGAGGATTTTATGCGACAAGTGAAAGTCTCCCGTCGAACGAGGTGAGTAAATATTATTTGTACACAAAATGTACAAGATTTTTTTTAAAGCCACAAATCTTCACAATTGTTAAAGGAATTTTGTGAGACAAAAAAGTTTTCGACGAAGAAGACTTTTTTCACGTGATTTCTATTCAATTCCGAGCATTATTTGGGGAAAAGTTTTATCTGCTTACATGGAAGCTCTTACACACGTTACACTTAAAATGAGAAATCGGTGGTCCAATATTGGCTCAGGTTTAGTCTCATTGGCAGCCAGCGGACAGGAGGCTGTGAAAAAGCTCGATCTTTTTTTCTTACTTTCTTACTTTGGTCAAAACAAGGTTTTATAAGTGTTATTTCGCCAGATGTCCTCCGACTAGGCTTACCATCCATCTGCAGAGCAAACAAAAGACACCTTCGGAAACAGTCAAGGCAGCGTAAGGCAAAATTTTGGCTACAATTATCATTAATATGTGAAAAATTACGAACATTTAGGAGGATTTCGTCTTTGGAAGATAATTTTCAGTTGATAGACCAAAATCGACGAAAATAATCGAATAAAGACGGTGGACTTTTTAAAAACCTAATTGAAAAGGGACGAAAGGATGCTCTGTTTCAAAGAAAGAAATTTCTTTTTTCTCCCATTTCCGATCGAAATGAAACGTCTGCCCTTTGAAAGAATAAACGGATGGCAAGCCTACCCTAACTCGCGTAAAAATCGTGTTATTTTTCTCTCATTTTGTTTACCTGCAAGTTAATTAAAAACTGTGATTTCTCTTTGGAAATAATTGTTATATTCGAAGTAAAAGTAAGCGGCTTGAATATAACAATCAATACAAGACCCTTGAAACGTTTCTTGAAACTCCAAGGATTAAATGTTTTTGCTCGAAATGCAGCTCATTAGATGAGATTAAAGAGAAAAATAAGCAGCAGAAAACTGCAGAATGTTCTCATGTTGAAGAGAGGAGAAAAAGAGAAAGTTGTTATCTTCAAGAGGTAAAATTGCCTGCTGAGACACCTGTTCCCAGAAAATAAACTTGATTGAGACAAGTAATAACAACAGAAAACTCGAATGCTATTTGCTTTTGTTTCATAAACAGTGCCTAAATTTCGGTTTAGTGCTTGCATTCGGTTAAACATGGTGTCTTTGGTTTTTCGTCGTTTTCAACAACCCGCCATTAAAACTTATTACAGTGAATTCTGCAAAAAAACAATCAAGATGTTTTATTCTGGATTTCAAAACATGTTTTACTTGTTACCAGCACTAATCAAACAAAATGAGCATATTCCTTAGTTGTCTGAAACAATTGTCTTCTAGAAGGATTTCTCTGGCCGATAAACTTTTCCAATGGCCCATATCATTTCCTGACAAATGACAAAAAAACTTTCTCCGAGTACTTTCTCCTTCCCTATTTATTATATCCCTCTAGACTATCACAAAAACAAGCGGACACAAGATTTATCTATATTTATATTTAATGCCGACCTCTGTCTTCTTCAAGAGTACTACATATCAATGAGAAGAAAATAACTTTGGGGGTACTTCTACAAAGTACATCACGGGAATTGCGACGGGGGTTATTTGTGAACCGACTGAAAAATGTACAATGAGAGCACAAATAGACAATCTTGTACTTGGATATGGAGCGGACGCCATTGACGAGCGCAGCCAATGAGCCATTACATGTCATTGGATGCCCTTTGAACGCTTTGATTTGGCGAGCGAAGCCAGCGAGCAGTTCACTTAAATATAAAATATCATTTGATGCTTTTCTGACGCTTTGGTATGGCAATTGAAGCCAGTGAGCCGTACACTTATTTATTATATGTCATTGAAATCCTTTCAGACGCTTTGGTATGGCGAGAGACCCGCGTGAGTCCAGAAAAGAATTAATGGTGACGCCTTTCGAAAGCTGAACTTCGACCTGCCTCTATAAAAATTAGTAGTTGACTAAGTATGTATGCGATTTTCGGTTCATAAATAAGACTCGCTTTACATTTTCGTTACGTACTTTATGAACAGTCCCTTCAAGAATACTGCATATCAATACGAGAAGAAAATAACTTTCTCTCCTGTCTAGTTTACTTTCTCTTCGAGCCAGAAAAAAATGTTAAAGTTTGGCCGTAAAAATAAATCAGTTGGAAATAGTTTCAAATGTTACGAACCTATTTATTTTTAGGTAAAATAACGAAAAAATATAATATTATTTTTTGTTTACTTTCTCTTTTCCATATTTGCCCCATGGATCAGACTCTTGACGGGAATCAGTGTTCATTTGAAGTAAACAGGACGTACGCAGTGGTCTCCTCGACTATTTCTTTTTGGCTGCCGGCAGTCGTTATGATAATCACTTATTGGAGAATATACGTCGAAGCTACCAAACAGGAGCAACACGTCTACAGGTAGGTGGATCAATTAATTTTCAATAATTTAAAACATCCAGGTTAGTTTACTGAACGTGGTTTATACCAGATTGCTGCTATTATCCTGTGTAGCTTTTGAAATTACTGCATTTTTTCAAAACTTTAAGAGGCAATAAATGTACACTGGACAACAATTTTTGAACGGTAGTTTTGTGCACTTTTGCCCAAATTATATTTTGTCCATTAAATTTACATTGTGTCCATTACACACAACAGCCGGAAGCATTTCCCAATTGTTTTTCATTTTTCCCCTTTCTGGACGTTTCTCTTCCACTTTCACGTCCAAAATGGGAGAAAATGGATAAAATTCATGTTCTGTTTGTGCTAAAATCTGCCTAATTTAAATTAATAGTATGTGTGTCCAGTGTCCACAAATGGAACAAACTGGTTGTTACCGAGATTTAGTTATTTTGTCGTTTTTGCCATTCTTTTTTCTTCGTAGCAACCAATTTTAATTGCAAATTGGAAGAAAAGTTAGCAATTAACTCTTTACTTTCTCCGATAGAAAGTAGATATCATCCAGTTCATTCAAATCATTCGGTTTTAAACCCATTTCCTCGAAAAAAATCCATTTGAAGTCTAGCTTAATAGCTTTCTTCTGTGTAAAATGGAAAGTCTGGTTTCATGTATCCAAACCATTGAAAATATTCATAAATATAGCTTGTTTATGCATTCCCTCGTCTTCCACACTCACTTTCTCTTTTCACATCTTGAGACAACTTTTAGTGTCTTGTCTCATCATAATTCAAGGCTGCACGACAAAGAGAAAGGAGAGAGAAAGCAGATACAAACGGTACGCCGTGACAGATATAAAATGTGACACAACTTTCACGCCGCATCAAAAACAACTTTCTTTTTGGCCATTTCTCCACGCTCATGACGGGATAAAATTAGTTTGATAAAATCATACGAAAAAAAGAGAAAGCAAGGAAAATATAACGGAAGACAGACAGTCCTGTTGGAATCGGCGCAAAAGCACTCGTCAGTTTGGATTTTTCCAAGGAAGAATTCCAGTTAATGGTTTTGTCCAGTATATAACATTTACTGACAATTTAAAGCATATTTACAGTTTTGGACTAATTCGTGCATTTTTTGATAAAATTCTAGCTATAAATAGGGAACTAAAAGGTGCAGAGAAAGCAAAATAGATAGTATTTTCAAACGATTTATAACGTATTTACAGTTTTTTGATTATTTCGCGCTTTTTTTAATAAATTAGCTTGAAATATGCAGCTGAAAGGAGAATGAGCACGTAAAATGTAAAACCGGATTTAAAAATATCCCTCCCAACGCCCTTAAGAGTCAATCGAAATAGCTTCAAATCCGTCAGGCTAAATATCAAAGTGTCCCTATTTCAAGTTTTGTCCAACAATTTTGCACTCACCAACATTGACGGACAGACAGACAAACTCATCAATGTCAAAACACACTAGCCAAACCTAAACTGATGGTGAGTGATAAAATCAATACAAAACTGCAATGTCGCATTTAATCAACATCCTATTTTAACTCCCCTCTTGTGTGGGGTCATCCATAAAGTACGTCACGTCGAGGGAATTTTAAAGCGGAATTATTTGTAACTCGAGCTAAATAAAAAAGCAACACGCTAACGTTCTTTATGGACGTTATCCTCTTCCCGAATCACAAAAAAAAACTGCTGAATTACACTGCCTGTTATCCTCCATCTTGTTTCTGTCTTGTCAGCTTTCTCCTGCGTAGTCCCCTGTCACAGCCTCCCTGCTGTTTTATTTACGTCCCTAGGTGAAATTCGCACATTAATTTTTATCTTTAGCTGACCTTTATTGTTTTGGACGGGAAACTTTTCATCATCGCTTCCGTCACCTGTGCAGGGAGAAAAACGCATCCTAGACTTTTCTCCCGACTTTCTCCTCGAGATTGTGGCCAATGCGTACATATTTATGACACGAAAGCGTGATGTGTTCGCATTATTTTATTTTGCTTTCACCCAGCCGCGATCCAAACTGATGACAAAAAACCTTTCTCCGGACAAGACGCTGTTTTCTCTTTCTGTCGCTAAAATCAACAAATTTTCGTTGTTTTTCTTATTAGTTTCGTTTGAATAATGTTTCCGAGAGATCTCATCTTGTCGGCAGAGAAAGCAGAATCAATATTGACAATAAATACAGCTCCGAGAGAGAGAACTGTGAATATTTCGCTACACAGGCGACCGCCTTTTTTTGTCTTCTAAAGAAAGCTCAGCTTTCTCCACTTTCATTTTCTCAATAGATTAATTAAAATAAAAAGATAAATAGTCTATGTAAATTTTTTGACCAGTGTGGAGAAAGCAATGTAAATATTTACTTGTTTTCGTTTACTTTTCACGGAGAAAGCGCAGAGAAAGCAAAATGTATGAATGAATTTTACCATTGCAAGCTTGCTGGGTCTAGTATCGAAAAAAATATTATCATTAAGGCAGGAAATTAAGAGAGTTGCGGTGAAAGCCTCGGTGTGGGAGGACCGCGAAGGAAAATACCAGGGTTGTTTGATATTTTCCTATTTTGCTTTCTCCTCTGGACGAATGGACTAAGAAAATGCTTTTTCAATCCAGTCATCCGCACACAACAGCCACAAACCGAGAGCACCGAGATGATAATCAAACAGGAATATTATAAACTGCTTTCCCTTTGCTTTCTCTTGCTAGGCATTAATAAAATGTTACTCTGCGAAAATTGTAAACAAGGAGAAAGCGATGAAAATTATGCTGGCGTGGCGTTCCGCAAAAAAGTAAATGTATACTGTACTGTATGCGTTACAAACGTCTCCCTATTATGTACTAATATAGTGGCAATATGGTTGAGATGTGTACTACTCGAACTGGTCCATGGTTTTACATGCAGTGCCACCGTGGTATACGTTTTTTTGGAGAAAGTCCTATAAAAAATAAAAATCCTTTGAATCAGGCTTCCTTTTCAACTTTCTCTCTGAAAAATTTTCACAATTACCGGTTCGAACTGGGAAGAGAAAAAAATATATCGGGGATTTTCTCCTTTGAGGATGCCACACACAAGAGTTGTGGGTCTGGCAACTAGATTTAGATTTTTTGGGGTGTAGGGGTCATGCATAAGGATGTATTGTAAAATTGCTGCTGTGAAAGGACCGACCATGGGCCCTTTCCTGTAAAGTACAAGATTAGAAATAAACTCAGAAGTATACCAAAATAAGTTGGAGTTCAAGTAGGCCTGCAATCCGTTCTTTGTTGCAAGGTACAGTCCTTTATTTTTGACCCGAAATAAGAGAAAGAAGGGACGACATTTCTTTCAACTAAAGTCTCCTCTTGTCGTCTCTTTGGGGGTTTTCATAAACACAACAATTAGCGGTATTGATGGATGGTAAGTCGAACTCCAAGTCACCCTATGGATTTTCCGTGCCTTACTTTATGTATGACTCCATTGCATGTTTTTGTAAGTACATTAGGGAAAAGGAAAACTATCTTTGGTGGATTGATGTTGATAAGGGACGTGTGTAGTTAGGAATAAACTTGTATGGCACGAGAGGCTCGGGGTTGTCCATAAACTACATTACGTGAATGTGGATCCATGTTTCGGGGATTCACTGCGATATCCCGATTCTCTGGAAAGCTTACAAATAACGGATTCAATTACCGTAACGTACTTTATGGACGACCCCATACATTCAGAAATAGATAAAAATAAAGATGAGCTAGGAGAGTTAGATCTTACATGAAGGAAAGCAGGTAGAAAAAAATGATTCTATGGAGACAACATGCAAATAGATTGTTTCTGTAATCATGTGTCAGGGGCTATTAACACATGGCGTCACGTTCAATTTCTAGGGTGCTTTATTTCCCAAATTATTGGCAAGCAAGGCTTTAGTTGGATTCTTATCGTATAGTTTTAAAATCTGGTAACACTAAAACACTAGCAACTCAAAACGTATGCATGAATGCTGCCTATATTAGCGTCCAATGTATGACACGTGTAAGGTATAGTGTTTAAATACAAAATACAGTGTATGAAATACAAAAGGTATAATGTTTAAAAGTTATAACATAAAACGTAGGAAATAAATTTAAATTAATAAAGTAAATAAATATAACGTACGAGGTATAATTTTCAGAAACGTTCAACGTAAAATAAGTGACGCATGTAACGATTTATCAAACAAAACTTGTACAATTGATGAAACAAATAACGCATAATTTCTTAAAAATAAATTGTACAGTAAATGAAACGTCTATTGTTTAATTTATGAAATCTATAGTGTAAACTTCGCGATGCATGTAACGTATAATTTATTAAACGTATGTTATGCACGTATTAAATGCATGTAACGTCTAACGTACACTTCATAAAACGTATTGCGCACATTATATTAAACAACATATACTATATGTATCCTAATCTAACCCTAGTATCGGAAACCATATACGTTCTACGCCAATACGATTTTTCGTACAATCCCTATGCACAAATGGATATTAATGTGTGCCATCAACTGGATCTTTTTTATTCGGTGACCTTCAAGCTTTCACTATCGTTTTTATTCTTTGACAATGGATCCACGACCTTTTCTCTAAGTGTAAGACAAGACCTTTTCCCCGTCTTTTTGCTTTCTCTTTCAAATATCTTTTTCGAAAGATCTTTGTTACTTAATTTTCTCTTGCCGTCATCCATTGAGTAAACGATTGAACAAGACGAGTGACTCAGTCCTCATTTAACTTTCTCTTTTGTCGTTTTTTTTCCAGGTAGGTCTTTTTTTGATCTCTTAAAATTGAATCTGGTGTTCCTTTTATTTTGTGGACAGGCCACGGGCACTTGGCCGGCCTCTTGACTCATTTTTCCAGGGTTTGAAAGTAACACTCGAGATTGTAACAACACTCGTACTCCCACTGATTTTTCTCTTTTGTTGTTATTTTTTGGAGAAAGTTGAGTTTTTCTCTTTTATATTTTGTGCTAGGAGGATTTTAAAAAGTGAAAGCAGGCGATTTTCCTTGGGATTACACTAAACACAGTTGATTTTATCCTATTTAAAATGAAAAACGATAGGAACAAAATGATACGGAGAAAATTGAGTGGGGAAAGTTTTTAGGTGGACATTGTTTATAAATCAGAAACTGCTTCTTTGAATGACAATTCGAAAATGCGTAAAGGAATCAATTAAACCATATGCTTGCAGGCCTGCCGTACGCCCTTCTTTCTGGAGGACAGTCATTTTTTTGCCAATATTTAGTAAAAATAGGACGACCCTTCTTTTTGCGTTAAGACTTTATTCGTATTTGCGTCGTCTTTGCTGAAAAATAGGTTATAGTTTGTTGGTTTTTTTAATAAACAACAAAATTTTGTGGTTAATTTTGATGTTTCATCGTATTTCCTACGCCAATTTTAAGCTTTTAGAAATTAAAATCGTCGTTTATGTTTCCATCCAGTTTACCATTCTAAGATGTCCTCTTATGTGTGCCAGGACGCATGGCAGGTCTGTATGCGTAGTTCTCATTGAATAAGCCCACAAGCAAACAGATGGGCGGCCCACATACTCATAGCCCCAAAATATTGATTTGTTGAGTTCATTTTTTTACAATTTCCAGTTACACACTGAAAACCACACGCAATAAGGATCGGATTAAATACAAACTTTCCATGAGTTTTTTTGCAAGTAAAGATTCATGCCTTGCAGCTGCAGCTAATTTGTGGCATGGCATGTCACTTTCACTTCGCGTTTAAAACATTTCTGCAGGTTGTGCGACGTGATATGTTTTCTTCCTTTGTTCTTTTTTGAAAGCGCTTGAAGCCTTTTTCATGGTATTGTAGTACAGTAGGGATTGGTTGCATCACAAAACAATTCCTATTTTGTTTCTAAGGGTAGATAAGTTTAGTTTGAACTTTACACATTAAAAAATTACTTTGTTTATTCTGTCCGCGCTGTAAGAAACAAAAATAAAATTAGCAGCTTTCTCCAGAAAAGAAAAGACGCAGTGTGTCATAAATGGGAGAGAAAGTTTTCTGTTTTCTCGTGGTTCATTCCAGCTGAAAATTATTATTACTTTTTATTAATAATACTATCAAAGAGACATTTCTCCAGAGTAGCAACCGTCCGTCATACTCGATGAACAAACGAACACTCATGCAAAAAGGGGGTCGTCCATAAAGTACGTCACGTAAATTGAAAAGGGGGATATTTATGAACCCACTGTAAGCTTTTACCGTTACCGGTTACCTTTAAACGTTACCATATTTATTTCACATACATCCCCGTTTTCAACTTTAAGATACGGGCCTGCCATCCATCCATCCTTTTACTTCGGTCTTTCAAACAATTCGAAAATGTGCATAATTCCGCGCCAGGGCATATGGCAGACCAACACGGGACGTACTATATGAGCATACCCCTTAATAAAGTTTTTGCGAAGAGAAAGAATAGAAAAACTTCTTGTCGCTTTCTCAAATTATACTACTGCTTTGGAAAGGTTAAATCATATTACAAGTGGCGGAGAAAGTGTCTCGTTGCGAAAAGAGGCTATTCCAAAATTACGTCCAGGGAAATGAGGAGTAGCATAGTTCAACGACTTTCTTTGTTCAATAAGCAGTGTCTCTATGAACATTACTTTTGGATGGCCCCAATGGCCGTAGGTAGGTCGTCAGGATTAGATTAGAGTTAATAAAAAAGAGGGAAAAGTTTTTTTTCGCTGTTCGAGTGAAAGTAAAGAGAAAAGTGTGATTATGAAGGGAGGCGTGGAATGGAGGATTAAAAAATCCCGAGAAGATAGTTAAAGAGATTCAATGGAATCATCAAGCGTCATTGCATTTTGATGAAGAAATTTTTGGAGAAAGTGGAAAAGAGAAAGTTGACAGACAAAAAAATCTAATTTCAAGACAATTAAATGTTTCAATATGGGAAAAGAAAGAGACTTAGAATAAGGTTTGCAAGCAGGGCCGTAAGTGCGAAAGGGCCCGGCCCAGCATCGAATTTTTAATAAATGAAAGCAATCAAAATATACAAACAATTCGATGCTCAAGATCATCACGTAATAGGCGACAAAGTTCTCGGCTTTCTCCTTTAGTTCGCCTTTCTCTTCGATAAATTTGATGTTTTATACGATTCAATTGGTTTTTCAATTGGAAAAATGTTTTTATTTTGAATTTGAGTAATGGACCTGAAGAGAAAGCTGTTTGAGAATTTTTAAGCCATCTATTTCAACTTGTTCCTTCAAAAATGATTAGGATTTTTTTGTAGATTTCTGCCCATCTGTCATATTTATGGAGGATTCATTCCTTTTTCAGAAATGAACCTTACGTGCTAGCGTTTAACTCATTCTTCGACGAACAAGGGTCTGCACCATACATGCACAAGGTTACATGCGGATACTGAGTGGATGCCTTTTGCCAAATTTAAGAAAAGCAATGCCTTGGAAAATATTATAACAGTGAGCCTTTTTGAAATCTGATCAACGGTGAACGATCCTGAAACAAGCCATATATTTCTAAAGCATTATGGATTGCCTTTAAAAAAACTGAATTTTTCGAGCGTAGCGAGTGTGCGACTAATTATTGTGATGTAAGGTGATGTCTTTTAGAGGCTGAGCTCCGGCATGCCTTCATAAGAATTGAAGGTTGACCATGTAAGATTAATTTTTCGGGACATGGACAATGGCGCCATACGCTCGGCCTTGGTACAGCAGTAGAGGGAATTGCAATGAGCCCAGTCCAGATTACTTTGACGGTCTAAGCTCTACTGGCTTTAGAACTGCAAATTGCCATTTACTTTCTTTTAGGAAAATTTCGTCATATAAAAGATGTTTACATGAGTTCCTGTAAAAACACTGTGATTTTTTTGCTAGTTACAGGATAAAAATGATCATAAATGGAAGCTCACGCGATGTAACTAAAAACTTAGTAAAAAAAACTGCAGAACATAATAAGAATGAGGAATCATCCACGAATTTCGTCACTGACCAGGATTATTGAATGCTTGTCCTTACTACAGTAAAACCTGTGTATAAGAACACCTAAAAATTGGCTTTTTAGAGTGGGTTTCTATAAGCCTATAAATCTTATGCATACATGACAGAGAAAGAAGTAGTGTGCTGTTAGTCAGGTTGCTCTTAGAGCACAGTTTGACTGTAAATGTGTTGCTATATCTTAAGCCTATCATTTTACGTGACGACGTAACGTAATTTTAGTGTGACCCCATCAGTGAATTTTTTATGTAACCCAATATCCGAGCAAAATGGATTTTCACCTGGTAAAAATTGACTTCTCAAGGATATTTTTTATAACATTGTCATATCCGGGACTCATCCAAAAAACCGTATAAAAGTTGTAGCCAATTAGCAATCAAGTAGGAAGGTAGTACGTACTTCATTTTGGTAATGGATACTACTCTTATGAAGTTTTACATGCGGCTATTTTTATGTTGTCACTAGAAACATTATCTCGGCTGGATATGTTTCTCCTTTAATCCAGTCTTGTCACCGTCAAGGGGTTGTCCACAACAGATATAGTTCGAAAAACTGCTTCATTATTAACAAATGCAGCAATGCAGTACCGTAGCGGTTGAGAGCTAAGACCGGTTCCAATGGGGGCCGAACCATTTGCAATAAAAAATCGGCCGTGAGACTGTTTCACTCGACGATGATCAGCTTTACCATTAAAAAATTTGCCGTTTCTTTAATTCAGGCACCCGGTAGCGGAACACATGCTTGTCCATGTATGATATTGTGTATGTTGGTAACACACGCAACATCATTTGCCTAAAACCCCAAAATCTAACGTCATCCTGCATTTTGTTGCGGTTTGTTTAGGTTTCTGTGAAAGAAAAATCTTTGCCTTGTTATTCATAGTTGCTGGATGTTTATCAAGTCAACGAATTACTCCCTGGTGTGTGCTCGTAAAGCCCCCTACGGAGACCCGTTTTAACCGTCACTGACAATAATACGTGCCGTTACACTTACTGGAAGTATCTTGAGGAGTTTTTGCATGGGATATGAGGGTCGTCAAATGTAATTTTTCGACGCCTCTTCTCCATTGGTGTCTGCTCTTGAACGGTCGAAAATGAGAACTGAACTGGAGGTCTTCAAGAGATAAAAAATGGATGGTCCCCGTAGTCAAATATTTGTTTTGGGTAATGAGAACATTTTCACTTTCACTCATACGAAGAAAAAACAGATTTAAGGTTTAAATATTGCAAAATAAATGTGACTTGGTTGCTTCTGGAAGTTGAAAATTAAATGATGGCACAGTGTAGAAAGATCACTCCTGACAAAGGAAATCACACTTTGGTATCGCCATATTATTTGGTTGCAGGGATTAAAATTCGAATAGAAATAAGAACCTCGGTTTTTCGGTTCCATGTTAGAATTTTGAAACTGGTATTCGCCATGTCATTACTTCGTAGACTGTAACTTCGAACAACACTTATTCTCAAAATCCGTAACTTCGAAAAACATCTGCGAGAAAACCATAACCTCGAAAAACGTATATGCAAACACCATAAATTCGACAAACTTATTTGTGAAAACTAGGGATGTAACGAGAACCAAAAACTCGACCGAGTTCCGAGTATTAATTAAATTTTAAGGCCCGGCTGGGTAGCCTTGCCGCGTACTCGGCATGTTTTTTTTGCGTTGTCGTTGTGAACTCAATTTTTTCAAAAAACGATTCGCTAAAAGTTTTTTCGAAATTTTGTGATGATGCACCATTTTATTTTTCGTGCTCTGAACCAAATAGATTATTCATTCAGCCCTTCATGGTTATAATGATTCAAATGAGAATGTTAACAGTTTAATGACTCACCCTGTACAGAAATAAACAAATCAGATTTCTCTGCAATGAACTTTCAATCAAATCCATCAATCAAACCATTTTTGTAGGTAAAATCAGCAACAGCGCAAGAGAAAAACATATATTAATTCTAACGTATTGCCCTGTTGGCCTCTAAAGCGGAGGGTTTTTTTCCACTTCGTGAACAAAACGCAAATAAACAAATGTATTTAATCTAATAGCATGAAAGATTATTGTTTCGTTCCAGCTTTCTCCAACATTTTTTTTGCCAGATAAACATTTTATATTTTTGTTGGCAAATAAAAAGTCTTAACATTTGGCGAACTACTTTTTAAACTGCTCAAGAAACCTTTTTAAGTATTCTTTCCGCTCCAATTGATTCGTGTGTTGGTGTACCTGAAGAAATATATCACTAGACGGTGAAAGTCGAAAACAAAACGAATTCAGAGTGAAAGCAATGAGCGAGAAAAATAATATGGGAATAGTTCCAAAAATAGGCACATATTTTTAAGGGAAAGTATTCAGGGCGAGAACTTTCTCTGCTTTCCCTTCGAATCAAGTTGTTCACTCGAAAGAAGGCAGTGGTCATTCTGATTAACCTTGTGATTATACCGAGAAAAACAAATAGCGTTAGAGTACAATGTATAAAAGTAGCGATGACTAGTAATTTTATGGGATTAAGATTGGGACCTGGTGCATTAAACATGAGGATGTAAAGAACACAAACATTTGGCTCTAACGAACTACTGTTGATAATCTTTCAGGATAGAATGTTGCCCAAGGCTAGAAAATATATGAACGGTTTGATGAAATCAATTTTAACTCACAACAAGTCTTTTACACCAACTGGAGCCGTGTATTGGTATAAAAAGCCTGGTAACTCAAGCATATGAAGATGCTCTTTCTGAAAACCAGGAGTAACTGATGGATTAAACCAAGGACGCCATCCGTCCATTTTTAGGGACAGTCGTGATTATGTGGACAAAATTGGGGCGAAAAAATGCGAAGGCTAAATTTTTCAGCAATTGCGTGGTTTTTGTTCATTAAAAAAAACATTTTGTGCTTTTTAAATGATCTTTCGTAGTTTCGACGCCAAATTCCAACTGTTAAGCAATGAAAATGGAAATTTGCTACGTCCATCCTTCCTACCATTTTGAAATGCGCGTATATTTGTGCAAGGTCGTATGGCAAGCCTAGTTACAAAAGTTTTGCCATTACTACCAGTTTTGTCCGTCCACCGTCCATGCCACAATCTCAACCCTTACGTTTTGAACTGCTACTCTTTTGTTCAAGACTTTGGCTGTCATGAATCATGATACGAAAAGCTTTTTTTATCATTTTCGCTGTTTCCCTATAAAAAACCCTGCCGTATATTTATCCTATAAAAAGGTTTACTTTCTTCACCTCGATTCACTCATTGTCTCTTGTAATGCATGAATGAACAAGTTTTTTTTTTTTTGTGGGAGGATGCATAACAAGGGAGTGTGTAAAAATGCTTTCACCTGCTTTCCCTTCCATTGGATTTTATTTTTCGCATCGATTTTACCGTCTTCATCACTCTCAGACCAGGTAAAATGGTAAGGGATGTGTGGAGAGGAAAAATGACGGTGATGATCTTCATTCTCGCAGGGAAAAGGAGCATTAAACAGATTGAGTGCACTTACTTGTCATCTTATTTCGAGCATGGAATATTTCCTAAGGGGCATCCATAAAGTACGTCATGTAAACTCGAAAGGTGAACAGGGCATAGGCAAATTTTTGCCTACAATTACCATTCAAATGTGCACATTTACGGAACTTTCGTCATTTGGAAGACAATTACTTGTATCAAAGACGAACATCGGCATTTTTTGAAAAAAAAAACTTAGGACAATAGGACAAAAGGAGGCTCTAGTTAAAAGCAAGAACGTACTTTGTATCTCTTCCATAACCTATTCAATGTCGAACAGAGAAAAGTGTCCGTTGAAAGTAAGTACAGATGGCATGCCTACCCACTTTTCAAACCAGGTGACATAATTTATGGACGACCCCTATGATCCTTTATACGTATTTGTTTTGCCTTTGTGAGAATTTTATAGTTTTGATCGTAAGAATTTCTATTAAATGTGAAAACTCACGAAGTATCACAGATAAATTACATCATGTGAGTTGTTTATCAATAGAGCCGGATTTAAAACATTACTAGGTATAAGTTCGGCCCGGCTCTTGGTGGCTGCAGGCCTGGCATTATGTTCATATATTGAGAAAAAAAGTAGTAAACAAACCGATTTTGGAGTAACCTAATCAACAAACTTGGTAACTACTGCGCCTACCTTTTTTTGCAATTTGGGATGATTCACAAAATACATTTCATGGGACGTACTGTATGTACCGCCCCTTTGGATTTCAAACTATATTGAGGTTGAGTTTATGAAAGTAAAAATAATAATTTTACTTTTCAAAATCCTGTCACATTTTTCTGTTGATAAAGAACCCTTCCAAGGGCACCAGTTAACAATAGGAATGTATGAGCAATCCGTGGAATTTTCTGTGGCAAACAATCCTCCAAGTGAAGGGCCCTTGAAAAGAGTGGCAGAGTGATGATGATGGCACTGGAATGACACTGCCTCATACGGATAATATTTTTGTAGAGTTTCATCCGAAAGAGAAAGTGGGAACAAAACCTGGCCTTATTTTGCCAATGCTTTCACAGGAGAAAGCATCCTTCCTTTTTAAATACTACGGGGATGGTTTAATGATTTTTATGAAATGATCACTAGAATCAGTGACGAAACACATAAACTATTATGTGTAGTTTCACTGACAAGTAAAGGTCCCCACAGTGTTTATTAAATTTTAAGTTTCAAACACGTTCAAAATCAAGTAATAAGCTTGAACGGGAAGAAGCAGAAGGCATACGAAAAAAAATCCGACTTACAAGGAATGGTCCCGTTTTTTTAATATAGTGTTCAGCCTAAAAGATATTTAATTCGTAGCTGCAATAACAAGAATTTTATAAAGGATATTTACATATACTTACAAGGAAAGGTCCATTCGTGTATTTTTAGCAGCATGATATTGGAAGTCCCAATTCAAATAACACTTCGAAGCGTGTCCTTGTAAGTTAAATAATATCCGTATCAGTCTAATCTCGCTGTACGGATTTTGGCAGAGGATTCATTACGAAAGATTTAAAACGTTTTCCTTCGCATTTGGGGAAAATGTAGGCCACGGATTGGTAAATAAAATCGATAGATGCGTTATGAAAACGCTTTCAAGTGGCACGTCTACTGAAATTTCGCGCTGTGTATGTTTTATTAAGAGGGAAAAGCAAATAGATGGTTTGCCTTCAAAGCGGATCAGTGTTTACTATCGCTCACGCTCCGTTAGTATTTGATACATTAATAAATCATGGAGAGTCTATCTGTGTACGCTTACAAGGGAACAACACTACAGGTAAATTAGTACAGAAATGCTATGTTTGTTTACCTCGAAATAGCTCCAAAAACAAATGTAGAGACGGGGAATTTACAATTTTGAATGTGTTCAAACTGTAAACACAGAAAAGTAGCGAAAGCATTCAAGAGATAAAATCGATTTATTGACATTATTCTGCACACAAACCAGGCCTGGCATGAGTCCTTTAGCAAGAGCAGTTCTTATTGTAGACAAAGATAAAAGTCCTTCCTTCCGTAGTTGGTGCTACCAAATTGTCATAGTGGGACAGACGGACAGACAGTCATTCGCATAAAGCGGCTACTTTCCCTTCATATTTTATCGTTTCTGATATGACAATTGAGACAAGATTATTTGTAGTTTGGGGCAATTTGAAATGCCAATGAAGGAAAATATCCTACTGGAGGGTTTGGTGTCCAGATTCGCTATCAGGTGCAATCTCCAAGGGTAATTGATGCTAGTACATGTAATAAAACTAACTGTTAGCATTTACTTACTACACCAGTAAACCGTCTTTCTTATGCTCAACATGAATTGTACTTGGGGAAAGTAAAAGCTTGATTTCTACAATCTACCTGGAACATTTTCTACGACTAATGTACCAAGATAAAAAAATTCCCAACAAGTTTCTCCTACTTCTACTTTTAGGGGCTATCAAAAAAGGTTTTATTATATGGGGCTATAAACACACTACGCTCCAATTCTGACAGTGTGCTCCAACAAGCCAGGCAGGGACGCGGACACGAGGGCCCGGCCTTGGAATTTTACGCACTTTGTTCTAAAAAGGGCCTTTCTGGCCCTCCATTCAGAAAGGAAGTGGTCACGTTGACCCGGCTGTGAAAGATTACGTGTCTTGTTTCAAAAAATCTTCCAGGCCCATTATTTTCACAGTTAACGCTTTGGAGTTTTAGGTGCGTTACTTTAAAGAAATCTTACAGGGCCATAGTTCTAGCAGCGAAGGCCCAGCTTTGGAATTTTTTGCCTTGTTCTAAAAAGACGTTTATGGGTAGTTGTTTGCGGAGAAAGGCCCACTTCTGACTTCTTGCGGGGCTTGACGAAATGACTACCTTTATGAAACCTTCCTTTTGTGATCATGATGCACGGCGTGATTTGTTTACAACCCCCGGGGCCAGACATTCTCGAGAAAGTACAACAATGATGAGGATGATAATAATCTTGATATTATACAAGGACTTGTTCCTTTTGTCGAGAAAATAAAGACCGCAAGCTTTCTTCCCCGGAAAATTCCCGCCCTTTTTTACCTTTTGCCAAGAAAGAAATATCTTTTGATGGTCTTTCTTCGAATCACTTTTTTTTTCTCTCAGAAAAAAAATAAAGTTGGATGGAAGCTGGAGAAAGAAAAATGGAATCATTGAGATTACATTCTACCTGGACAAAAAAGGCCGATGAATAGCAGATAAAAGATGCAACCGATGGGATAATAAAATGTCGAACAGTTGGGAAAAAATAATAAGGGGGTATCCATAAATTTCGTCACATAAAATGAAAGGAGGCTTAATCGCGTTCCAAAAACGTTTAGAAAGTTTTTTGAAGTCAGTTTACTAATAATCACCTCTTATACACGTGGCATACTATATGAACGATTCCTAAAGTAAAGAGTCCTAGTAACATTTGTTGATAATCATTTTGATAGTTTTAAACTTGTAAGCTATAACATTTATTATATAACCGTATTATTACAAAGTATAGCGTGTACTTAATGTGGTTTTGAGTTTGTCTGTCTGTTAATCTGAAAAACCCTGGAAGAAAGGGCAAACGGACACTAGTTATATGAAAACACGTCCTTTCTTTCACTTACTTTGGGTCGTAAAGAAAGGACGGATGGCATGTCTATCAAATAACATTGTTCCTGTGTGTATAAAATCATCTTTCGCTACTTCACTCCATCGTCTTCAAAAAAAAATTCTGGGTTAATAGTGTCAAAAAGTTAGCAAAAAATAATCCTTGCTTTCACCGTGATAAATATTGATACCGTGTGCCCTCGCAAAGTATTATACCGCTAATACCCTCTCTTATTTGACTTCTTTTTACCTCCTTAGCAGTTTTTGTTGATCGTCATTTGCTGACAAGTAAGCCAACCGTTTTCGCGGTTTCTTTTATCTAGATGGAGAAAGTCCGAAGAAAATATGAATGAGTTTTGGTATGTGTAATGGGCCATTTTTATCATGCACGACCACTTGCAGATGACCAAATATTAATGCTATCATCCCTCCAAATCGTCGTCCAGTTAATCTTCGTCGCTATTGCATTTTAGGGGCCGTTCACAAATCACGCCACGCAAAATACAAACCTAAACATTTTTGTATGGTAACGTTCAATGCCTATTTACACTTTTTTGCAAGATATGGAGGTGTTTTTGTACGACGTAAATTGTGAATTGTCCCATTTTTATCTTTCGCATTCCAACATATTTTCTTAATATCCCGACAAGGTACTTGAGAAAAACGAGAACTTTTATCCGTTTCATTACAAGCTGATGTCAAGAGATTATAAAAATAGTCGATAAATTTTCTGACTATGTCATGAGTTCTTACATGTTGATGACATTTCACAAACAACAGCTTCGTTTAGACATCCTATTGGAAGGCTAGATTAAATATTATTTTCGGGGTTTGTACCAAATAAACGTTTCCTAAAGGCTTCTGAGTAGGCTTGCCATCCGCACTTTCTTTATAGGACACTCGTATCGGTTGAAGTAAGGCAACTGTCTATGAAGCTGACCGCGTACAAACTTGTATAGCTGACCGCACCATTTTTTTAACGCTGACCGAGCCTAACCGAACCTTACAACGCTGACCGCGCCGTGGTTTTAACCCTGACCGAACCTAACCGAACATAACAACACTGACCACATTGTAGTTAGGTTCGGTTACGCGGGCAGCGTTATTTCACGCGCAAAGGCCGCGGTCAGCGTTTAATCTTTTACTTTTATGTATGTTTACTTCATTGACATTTGCCTTACTTCCACCGATTTTTCAAAACATTTAGTCATTTTAGCTTTTCTTCCAATCGGCTAAGCAACTGTAGCCGTCGCCAAAAGATCTAGTGAGTACTGCCGTCGCGTGTGTTAGTTCAGCAGTTGCCTCGGCGTGTTTCTCATCCAGCATTGGATAGATAGTACACATGACATTCATTTTTTACTCGTTATCCATAAATATGTCATGAATTTATTTGCAAAAATGGCATTTCATCAAGTTTCTAGGATGTTACCTAAAATGTTGATCAACTGCATTCAACGTTATAAAAATATATGCAAAATGTCAATTTGAGGGAGGAAGCATTATAAATTAATATTATATGAGGGAACGTATAAATGCATTTGCGGGAAGGACAAAAATTTCCGGAAAATTTTAATTACAAGTTGGGTTCCATTGGAAGAAAGAAAGCGAACGGACATTATAGTCGTACCCACGGTAAAAGTCATTTGCAACATCTTTCCGTATCGTTATCAAAAATGGTCTACTGTCTAAAATTTACCTAAGAGGAAAAAAAGTCCTAGTATCACTTCACGTTATGTATTTTAAGGACGACCCCATAATTGAGTATGAATTTTAGTCCCACGGCTAACTGCATAATTTCCGGGAAACGTTGCTAAAAACGGCAAAGTTCAGTTTAAAGACGCCCCCGTGGTGATCTACTGAGTTGTCTCACGTAGCTTCTGTACCGTAAGAGTCACATGCATTTCGTACCATTCAATTCTTTTTTTTTGTTTACTTTTTAATCGACAAAGTCAAGGATCCGAGTTTAAAATACTTCAACAATGTTTAGATTAAGGTGCTTTTATGATATCATACGAGTTTACAGTCAAACCTGCGTATAAGAACACGTAAAATTTCTCTCCCATGGTACGCTTGACGCTTATACAGAGAGTTTTTTTGTCAAATCCTGTAGAATGCTGAGAAACAGGCATATGATCTAATGCGCTTATAGGCAAGTTGTTCTTATAGGCAGGTCCGACCAAATTCCTTCAGCGGGGCTAAGAATTAATGCCCCGTGTTATAAAATAAATTCTTTGTCCCCTGACTGTTTTAATTGGTATGTGAGCAATGAGAATTTATAATTACTGACTGCATAAGGTGGAGCTGATGAGCAATTACATTTTCACTCCCCATCTCCGGCTCGTTGAAAATTGCAGAAGCACACGAATAATTAAGATGGGAACTGAGTGGTGTTTTGAAAAGTCATTTGGAATAAAACAGGCCTAAAATGTCATTTCCATAAAACACTTTTCATACACTCATCTATTCCCATTTTGTACTCTCAGGCTTCTCTTTTGTTTCCCTGAAATTATTACAAGAGGCCACCAGCAAATAAAGTAACGTGTTATTTTCTTGAGGTCCTGACTCATCAAGGCCCGCTAGGTGATGGATTTTGGCCCTGTCATCTTTCCAGGTCTAATTTTCCCTCAGTAAGCTGGGCTTGGCCTGGTTAAACAAAGGACTTCACGGTACGAAACTGGCCCACCATTTTGCGTGACGTTATATGCCTACTCCGCCTTATTAAGAAAAATATTGAAAGGTTTTTTTACTGATTTTTTCCTCGTTCACCATTTTGCACTCGTCATTACAGCTTCAAATTTTGTCGACGTCAGAACAGAGAGTGAAAGTCAGTACTTTCACTGAGCGTAATTGTTATCGTATATTCAGTATATTGAAGGGTGATTACAAGTAAAAGCAAGGCTGGAGTGAAATAGTGAAAGCAATGCATTAAATATTTCAAACAACAACTTTCAATCAGCCTAGTACAAAAATACATGGAAAAAGTTCAGTTCACTGATTACTATCCAAAGATGAAACAAAAGATCCCCTTATTTAGGTGACGTACTTTATGGATCAACCCAAAGCTCGCATACTTTCTCTTAAATATTTTCCAGGAAATTCTCTGAAAAATCTCACTCCAGCCTTGGTACGGAACCCGTTCAAATTTTTAATGACTCTTCACATTTTCCCTATTGAGAATGAAAAAAAATTCTCGATTCGTATCCTTTGAACTAAAAAAATATATTAAACAAAATAAACTCCCCTTAGCATCTTGTATTTGAGATTTGGGGCCGTACAAAAATCACAACACGTAATATAATTCATCTCATATTTTCCAAATTTTATTCTAAACAAAACTTTAACCCATTTGTTTTTTTTAAACTGGCCCAACGTTATTTGTGCACGACCCCATTTGGAAAAGTGAAAGCAGTTTTATCACCACTAATGGATGTTTGTATGTGAAATGCGTGGTGATTGCACACAACGACACATTCCCCTTTTCTGTTTGGTTACCCGAGCGGAATAAAAAAAATTTTGTGACTCAAAAATATGGATTCTGGGTAAAAAATATGGTGGATTACCACATAATTTTGACAGTTGACAGGCACTTCAAGGACGACAATGAAAGCTCGTTTAAATGCATCTAGTGGATAAATAAAACAAGTTAGGGAACGAGCTTAATAATATAGTACGGTAGCATTGTCTATAGTATTTTGCAGAATAAAAAAGTTTAAATATGACAGTCATGGGACCAAGAGGTTAAATTCATACTTGATGGAATAGGGCCAATATATTTGCAACTTTGAACGCAAAAACGTTATTTGCAAGAAAAAAGACAGACAGACAGATGCAAAACTCATTTAAAAAATAGTTCCGCTACTTTATAAAATAAATGCAAATGGGAATGCATGCAATAGACATTATTTTAATCTTAATTGAAACAGTAGTTGAAGATTGTGCACGTAAAGTATTGGGGAAAATGTCTTCTTAATTATCTGGCCCATGTATGCCTTAGGAAGGAGAAAGTTGTGAGGGCGTTTATGCCGCAGCAGATGAAAGCATCGAGTAGATTTTAAACCCGAAATAGTCTGTGTGACCCTAAATATATTTCATTCGGCATTTAAACTTAACCGTTTTAATACTAGAAAGGGGTAGTCCATAAAGTATGTTACGGACGTTATTTAAGAACGGGCCGAAAAATATACGGACATACCTAGGCCAGCCCCAATTATCCTGAGGGCTTCTAAATGGCATCACCTTAAATTAAAATAATATACCGGCTCGCTGGTTGCGATCGCCTAAACTGAGATTTAAAAGAATTTCGTCGTTTCTTTGTCAACTTTCACTGTTATGCAATTATCCAACGCATCATTATTCTCAAATTCAGCAAAAGGCATTCACCCCCGCATAGAACCTTGTCAATGTGTTGGTATCCAATTCTGTATCCATCGTCGCCCGTAACAAGTCTCGTAACATACTTTAAGGACATTTCCTTACAAAATTTATTTGGTATTTATTATGTTGTAAGTCTTTTGCTGCACGAGATCATTGAGCGGAATTTTCAGTTGAAGGCTCACTCAGTGAAAGCAATCGAATCATAATCTTTCTGTCTTGTTGATATATATCAATATATAGTATTTGAATTGTGCTCTGCGTCTTCTCTTTGTTCTCCTTCTTTCATTTTTACCGTCAGCTTCAAAGAGAGAAAGTCTCGAGAAAATAATAAGAGAAAGTTTAGCTTGTTCTCTATTCAATTTCTCATGACTTTCTCTTTTTCACTACGAGAGAAAAAAATCACTAGAATCATTTGTACCTCGTTTTTTCCCAACGTATACAGTAAGAGTTAAATACATCTGTACAGAATATGAAATCATCATTTTATATGAAATCCATACGAAATGTCCGGGGAAGAAATTCGCAGCTCAGAGTTTTTACTCGTGGGTGCTACACAAACAACTCTTACTGTACATCAATGTCACACTCCTCAAACATTTTTTTCCTCGTTTTTTAAAGCTAACTGGTTTTACCACAAGATTCGTTTCACTGACTGTCTAAATCCCTTATCCTATCAGGTTTCATTCGCTGTCTTCTTTTCTTTGCTTTCACCAGTTTTGAAAACCCGCTGGGGTTCCCATCTTTTTTTAGATGATTTTTTCTCTTTAGTATCAACACCGGTATTTTTTCCCTTTTATGTACACGAGTGACGCACGATTTTATACTTTATCAGGTTTTAGTTTCACATACTTTTGGGGTCATCCATGATGCACGTCACATATATTGAAAGGTGAACTGCCCTAAAAAATAGGGACATTCAGACACCGATTCGGGCCTCTCACAAATAAACTGTCCTTTTCAATCCACGTGACGTACATTGTGGACGGTTCCTTTGGATGATTTTTTAAGTTAATTCTATTCTTGTCTTGTAGACTTTGCCGGGCTTGTTTGGTCTTTGTTTACTAATACGAGTCGTTCCATGATATGCCAAATAAATTTGAGCAATAGTCATAGCTACGGAGAAAGCTGGGTGAAAGCACTCTGAAAGTTTCTTTCTTTAGTGCCTTTATATACTGATTCTGATTACAATATACGCAAATTATTTTCTTGGTGAAAGTAAAAAAGAAAGTGAAAACGTTCACTGCTTTGATTTTCACACAAATAGTGTGAACCTATGAATATTAAATAATTGATTGGTTGTTATTTTTTGTATTTCAGGACTAAAGTCGCAGCGGCGCTGCTCAACAAGCATTTACAAATTAGTGAAATTCCTATAACAGTACAAAATAATTCAACAAGTAAGTCACAAAAATATTTATTTTTCTATTGTAAATTGTCAACTCAAACACTAACGAGAATCATTGCAAATGCTTTCTCTGGAGGTTTATAATAAGGGAGAAAGTCGGTTAGGGATTGTGCACAAATTACATCTGTTAAGGGATGCATCAGAGACCTGCTGTCAAGGTCTCTTTCACTTGACGTCATATTTTTTTACAGTGAAAGGTGGTGAAAGCAGGGGGAAATGTAGTGAAAATTAAAAGTGAAAGGAGGCAAACAAAGTGTGACCGTTGACTAACAAGAAGTGCTCGAGGGTGGTGACACAAGGTTTAAATTATGGAGACAAAAGTGGCAGACAATTTTAGGTGATAAACTCGTGTTGATCTTGTTGTATTTGGAAGCCGACCGAGCTTTTGCTCACATGCAGGCTTTCTCCAGGGAGAGAATAGGGATCCCGATTATCCTCTTGTCGAGTCAACAATCCGGCTGTTTGCGTTTACTCACAAGTATAGCTATCCCAATTGACAACCAACAGGGAAATTTTACGGAAAGTCAAATTACAACATACATAAACAAGGTGCTATACGGGGGTGGTAGCCTTTTGGATAATTATAATAAAAAGGATGCCTTGTGCAAAAACGACTGCGAAAGCAGCATGAATATCGTAAACTTTTGAAGATTCCTTCGTAAACGTGACCCTCGGCGACCGCAGCGAGCGAGCCAATCAATTTTTTGGGTAGTTCGGATTGCTTTTTAAGCACAACATAGTTTTTTATTTGAGGTGATGCCTTTCAGAAGCATCCATCCGGCATGGTTGTTCATGCATGAATT
Organism: Salina celebensis; assembly: GCA_036561885.1. Classification (NCBI taxonomy): domain Eukaryota; kingdom Metazoa; phylum Arthropoda; class Collembola; order Entomobryomorpha; family Paronellidae; genus Salina; species Salina celebensis. The sequence continues at coordinate 49,785 of JAAXOA010000005.1, read as the reverse complement.
ACAATCAGGAAAATTTAAATATTTGTTTAAAGTGCGTAGAACTGGGCTTAAATCAAGCAAGGTAAACATTACTTCTGGTTCTGTCTTGATTATTTGGAACGATTTTGGCACCTTAATGAGCTTACTTTTCTAGGAAAGATTTTTCATAGGGTTTCTTACGGAATTAAAACTCTCCACGCAATTTTCTGCAGATTGAGTGAATTTTGATCCCTTTTGGGTATAACTCACCGAGATGTTTACTTGTAAGTGAAAAATATGTGGATTCCAACGGGTTGAGTAATGTGTGATGGGAGACAACAAACAAAAAATTTGTTTTGACTCCTGGAGACAGTTCCAGTGAACACATCTCGAAATGATGGGGCACTCTAATGGCCCTGTATTTATACAATTTCAGAGGTTGTCATTAGCACGGACGATTCCAGGAGCACTCTAATTTTAATGCAATAATCTTTCCCACGTTTCTACCTTTTCATATGCTTTTGCCTGTTTGTTAGGCAAATTAGCAAGAATTTTGGGAACACAAAGATTTTACGTAACGAAGTAACAGGATCTTTATTTTTTGGGAATGAGTTAAATAGAAACAGAATGTCAACATTGATCTGTACAGTCCATACCCATGACAACCTACCATTTCTCCTAAGAGCATTTTGAAGTTTAGAACCCAAAAGACGTCACCTTTACATTAAAATATTTCCCTGGCTCCAACTCCGATAGTCAAGAAATTAGCTTCACAAAGGCATCGTGCAACATTTTTTTAACTGACCGGCACGCTGCGCTCGCCGATCTTCTTCATCCACAAAGCTATCAATTTTTTTTTGCTGACTCGCTCGTCAGCTTTACAGTAGTTGTTGTGCCATTCAACCGTTTTCTGGTTTCGTAGCTAACACTATTTCAGGGGCATCCGCAGATAACCTATTAAATTAATGGTTTTAGGACTCTATTTTAATTTTTTGTTTTTCCAACTGAAACCTTGTAGTTATCGACTTTTCCGTTGTTAATGGGACAGCTTGGTCTAAATTTGAAAAGGTGTTGAGACCAATTCATATAATTTTTAGGTTGTCTAAGTATGATAGATGGTAGTTGGTACAAAGGTAAGCCAGTCTTCGGGTGATATTTTATAAAGTCGCTTAATATGGAATTTGTTTATGACCCCGTGTACCCCCATAATACTTGTGCAATTTTCAAAACTTTCTCTGCTGTGTACAATGTCAAATCAAATTAGCAAAATGAGAAAAATCCTACATTTTAAATTCTTTTTGGGTTTGTTATCCCAACAAAAAGATTAAGTGCGTCAGAGGAAGCAAAACCCTCATGTTTTTATTGGCAGTGTTAAGTAAACTTGTTAATTTGATCGTTCTCTTCTTATGCAAATCCAAATTAAGGAGTAAACTTTGAAAATGAAAGTTAGTTGTAAAAAAAACGGAAATATTCGCGGGAAAGTTGAGCAAGATTCGTCTTTGCAATAAGACGCCATCCATAAAGTAGGTGGTGCATAGTTTGCAACCCGCGAATGAGTTTATGATTCGAATAGATTTGACCACACAGTATTCGCAAGAAAGCTTTGGAGAAAGTTGACACGTTTTAGTATACAGAAAACATTCTACTGAAGTACAGTGTTATTATGAAATATATGACCGTTTGCTTTTAATTCACGGTGTGCGAAACACGGGAAAATCTAGATGTGATGATGACTCTCTACTGTGCTTTGCAAATATATGATCTACTGAACTACTCCATATTTCAAACGCCCAAAGACCGCAAGACTAGCAAGCCGATTTTCAGCACGAGAGTAGCACTTGCATGGCAACGCGCTGCTACACAACTTGCTGCGCCTGCGGTATCACGGCGTTTGAAACGTGGTATACATCTTTGAAACCTCTTACTGCTGCCTCAATCGTTAAATAACCAATAATTCCCCCTCGGCCAACGTGGGATCGTGTTAAAAGTCTACAAAGTAAAACTATGTAAAAAGAAGGTCTAAACAATATTGTTCCATTGGAAAAGTAAAAACTGGTAAACATAGCTAAAGTCCGGCAAAAACAAAGAAAATAGACATAGTAACAAGATATCAAATTTGGTATAAACACATTATTTATACAAATAACTATAAAATATAGTTTTTGATACATTTTTTTTTTTTTTATTTATCCAGTTTTTACATGCATAATTTCATGAAAACATTCTTAGACACTTTCTCCCGAGATTAAGACATACCTTGCCTCAGCCCTTAGAAAATTGACCGACGATTTTTCAACGCAGTTTAGTTAAATGAATGTGGCGACAGTAAACGATTTCTAAGTTGAAGTTCACTCAATTCTATTTTTGCACACTGCAGTACGCGATATGTGGCATAGGAATTTTTTATTATCTGGTAATTTTGCCATCTGCGTCTTCCTCAGACAAGAACAGGGGTGACCTTTCATCTTGAGCTGTTGAGTTTCATCTCCTCCGATTTTCTCTCGTCCTCAATAATAGAGGGGAAAAAATCTAGCCGTGTGAAACGAGCATCTTGAGAGTAATTAATCTTAATCCTTCGTTTTTCCTGGTGTCTTTATCAAGACGGTGAAAGATCACGAGTATCAAGTTGCCCCTTAGGGATGATCCATAAAGAACGTCACATGGAGTGAAGTTTGGGTTATTTGTGAACAGCCCGAAAAATGAGGGAGGAAGCGGCCGCAGGGAGCGGGCGAGGAGCCTGGAGGCGGAGACCTGGCCGCCGGGTTCGACTGTCGACTGTGGGGTTCGGTCCTCTCGGCTGACCAACTCCGTCCAGTCGCCAGATGAAGACATACTCCAATACAAACATTTTTCAGGCCGTTCACAAATAACCCAAGCTTCACTCCATGTGACGTTCTTTATGGACGACGCCTTAAGAGTCCACGTGAACAGAGAAACTTTAAACTTTCTCTGCATTCCAGACTAAAGGCATTATAAAAGCAGTCAGTGGGCATGGGCTAGATTTTATGCCGGGCCAAATATCAAGCCCAATAATACAAGAACCGCCTATAAAAACAACCTGGCTATAATCACATTACAACTTGCGTGTTTCTCAGGATTCTACAGGATTTATTGGAAAGAAACCATCTCTATAAGCACCGAATTTGAACGACATTTTAGGTGTTCTTATAGTCAGGTTTTACTGTATCAAATATTCAAGGTAATGTCTCCTGGGACTATCTTGGAGGTAAAAAATTGTCCAAAAAATTGTGACAAACTCAAAGCTAAATTGACACAATTCGGTAAAATTGTGAAGCTTAAACTTGGCGCCTTTTGAGGGAAAAGCCACATTTTTATGCCATGCCCCTTAACTGATAATGTTTCTTGACGTCCATCGGTGAGTTTCTACAATAACTTGATATCGCCAAGGAATGTGAATAAAGTCTGTGTTCGACTTTCTCCTAAATACTCTAATTATCGAATTACACCGTTTTCTCCAAGGCTTCAAGAGATTTTTTTTTTTTTTTTTGAAATCTTGAACTAAGGTTGGGGGTCGTCCATGAAGTACGTCACGTAAATTGAAAGCTGGACTGTTTGTGAATGGAGTATGGCAGTGGGTAAATTTTGTCGAAAACTTCATTGGTATCTTAAGTATTTTTTTGCAAAAACAGGCAAATAAACAGATTTTCTAGGAACAAAACTTCCTGAATAGAAAGGATATAAGAACGCTCTGGTCAAAACAGAGGACATCATTTCATTTTCCAACTTGAAAAGACAAGGCCGTATGGCGTGCCTAATTTATTCACAAATTATACCACGTGACGTAGTTTATGGACGGCCCTTTAATTCTGAGGCCGGTGTGGATTTTTTTTCTCTGAATTACTTTTCCCTGTTTTTTCTCTGTTTATTCTCGGAGAAAGCGGCAGCTGGATCGTTTGAATTGCCTCTTGACAAGTCTCGTGTGTTATTCACACTTGAGCTTGATACTCAGATTTCCCTCCCTGAGGATTCACACAGTTTAGGGATTTGCTCACTCTAAGAGGATTTAAGGGAGCTATTCAAGACTTTCTCCGTCAAAAGTATACACTCCTCACTCAATTTCATATGCAAAATAGATGCATGGACGAAGCCAGATTTTTCAGCCAGTGGATAACCCAGAGGATTTTTTATCCGCCAAAAATGCGCATTAATTAACGAATCATGTCAAGTCTCCTTTCCAACTAGATACAGGAAGAAATTCATGGAAAATTTATATTTTGGATAGGGAAAAATGAAAATATAATTAAAATCCAGGCTCCAGTTTAATCAGAGTATTGGTTTGGCTTCTTGGGAGGATTTGGTTGTATAATTAAGTGGAAATAGAGACCTACGCCGGATTGAGATAAAGAGAAAGTACGAAAATGTCGTGCCAAAATTTTGTTTGCGAAAGTAGAACCGGAGAGCAGGAGACCCGCGCGGAGGATCCACACGTTTATTATGACTTAAGTAATTTTAAGCAGAAACTATCAATAATTAAAATGTTTTACACAAAAAACATGGCGTTTAAAAGATGTTGGTAAAATTAAAATAAATTAAATTGAATTAAAACAAACAAACTCAAATAATTCAAGTAAATATAATAAAATATGTGATAAATTCGATTAAATAAAATAGAAATAATACAATTAAACAATTGAAATAAATAAACTAATTTGTATTTAAATTAATTTAATTAAATAACATTTATGATTATAATCCTTCTTTCAACTACAAATCACGTCAAATCAAATCAGAATTCAGAAAGAGTTCAGAATTCAATCAAATTAAAATATTTTACGTGGCCAGTGTCGTTACACGTCGTTTCGCGGCCTGACTCATATCAAAAAATATATTTCTCGTGTACTATTTCTGCGTCACGTAATTTACTGATGTTTCTCAGCCTCGTTATCTGTGTCAAGCCCATTTAATATATTTTTTTCTTGAATTTTCTCTTTCAGTGCAAAGTATGAAACGTGAACACAAGGCTGCCCGAACTCTGGGAATTATAATGGGAGTTTTTATCCTCTGCTGGCTCCCCTTTTTCACGTGGTACTTGGTTACTTCTCTCTGCGGTCATCAGGAGTGTCCTACCCCTGACTGGGTGGTAAGTCTCACTCTACTCACTTTCACCAAAAACTTTCTCCTGAAAAAATTTATAACGATCTAACTCGTTTGGAAATGGATTCAGCGGGAAAAATATATTTGGCTAGTTAGGGATCGTGTGAAAGAAAAAGTGCAACCATTTGATTTTTATTTTATAATGGGAAGCAACAGCTAACAGCAGACGTCCAATTTCTTGCAAAGATCGCGGAACAAGTTGGCTCCATTTTTATAAATCCTCGTTTTTTCTATTCCTAACAAAAAAAAATCGACGATAAAAAACGTTCAAAAACTCCGAAATTCTCGCCATAAGAAATTGCCTGGACGTAAAAAATCGAACGTCTGGCAAGGGGAAAGTTTACTACAGTAAGAGTCATATCTATCTCTCAAGTTCAATGAGATTTACATACATAAATTGTCATAGGGTGTCCTTATTGAGAATTTTGGAAATTTTAATTGGATATAATATTGTTCTCGATGTGTGTACAGTACGAGTCTCATTTCTCATTTCTCCAGATCAATAAGTGTTACAAAGAATGTACAGTGATTTTTATGAGAATTTTAGAGATTATAATTGGATATTTTGTACGGTAAGAGTCATGAACATCTCCCTCTCATACAATGTTTTTTGTTTGGAATTTTTTTGGAAGATTGGCTGTGTTGGGACTCCAATGAGGAATCTGTGTAAACTACGAAATGTTTATGACTCTTGTGTATGTCTGTATCTGTTTAGTATATCCAAGTCTGATTTGCTTAGAAGTGCACATATCAAGTAAAGGTTTTTAGGGAAACTCTAGATTAAAAATTGGGTTTGTTCAGAGTTTTTTTACCTAGTCAACCGTTGCCAACTTTTTTTGCAAATTGGCAAACACAAGTGATAGAAAGTTGGTATTTGGTAAACTAACTCAACTCGCTTGTAACTGCAAGATCTAAGAAAGTAAAGATACCGAATAGTTACGCTAAATATGAAATATTCACGAAATTGATACAAGTTTTGACGTACAGAAAGATGAAAACTTAGTTTTAACTTCAATGCAGCTAAGAAAACCCATAAAGTTTGGGAAAATCGTTAAAAACATCAAGTATAAATTAACGAACGGCGCCGAAGCGCATCAGTCCAACCTGATCTTATAGGTGTTCTTATAGGCGAGTTTGACGGTTCAAACATTGGGCCAAATATTTACTAATGAAAAAGGTTTTTTAAAACTATTAGCACCAGTTTCTTTGTTCCATTTTGATGAAAACTAGGATTTTGTCTGAATGTAAATACCGTATGGAAATATCCAGTATAGAAATTAGTTTATGAACTTTGACTCAAATTCGATTTTACCAGGTTATAGCTTTACTTGTAAGTTGTTCTGGGTTAATTATCTTTCGAATAGGTATTCATCCCTGGTTGATTTTTTCGTTTTAAACTGAAATACCAGGGTCGGTAGTCAGATATATTTATTTCAGCTACCTGCGTTTTCATTTCGAGTTTGATATAGAAACAAAATGAAACTTAAGCTGGGATTTTTAAGGGAACAATTTTTTTTACCTGGCTGTTAGAACTTAAAATCGGAAAAGTTTGAAGCGATTTTTGCAATTCTCATTAGATTATCATGGAGTTGATTATAATGCCATTGTGAACTTTGAGAATGGTGAAAGTTTGAAATTGATATGAAATCAAAAGAAACTTTACAAGAGCAATTGAGACCCGAATATTGGGGGAGATAATCGTCAAAAACATAGAGCCTCGAAAGGTCGCGCAAACTTGACTTTTGTCCATTAGGTTTTTCCCTAGGGATATTCCGTAACGGACATCATCTGGATTGAAAAGTTAGTTAATTTCAATACAGCCCGAAAACGGGTGTAGGGTAAGGGCCGTCGTCTGACGTACCTTATGGACGATCCCTAAACGTCAAAAATATCAAAATTTTGTCCATTAGACATATTTTTGTCTTTGTGAGCATTTTGTTTATGAAATGGAATCTGCTTACTTTATAAAGAATCCAACCCTGTTTTTTCTCTAAATTTAATGCGTATTTTTTTAAAGGTTTCGCTGCAGTTTCCACATGGTTTTATAAATTTGTAGAAGTTACAATTTGTAGATGTTATTAAGTGGCGAAGCTACTTTATGCGGATGCTGATGTCCGTCTGTCTGTCTGTCTGTCTGTCTGTCCGTCCGTCTGTCCCCATCCGTTTCTCTGAAACTACTAGACCGATTTCAATGAAATTTGGTACGATTGTTCCTTAGTTCAATGTAGCCAGGCGAATTGAATTTCAGAGTATGACAATAGTTAATTGTCCAATTAAAGTTAGCTATAATGCATATTAAGCCATTTTATTCGTTATATCAATAGAGTTCTTTGAGCTGATCCTTTGTTCTAATAGCGACAATAATCGCCATTATGCTATGTGGTTTATGAATGGAGCCTAAAAGATTGCCATAGCTTCGCCACTTTTCTATATTTCGATTGTCGGTTTATTTTTTCCACTGGACGCCATTCAATTGACCATGCACTTAATCCTACCTTGTTGTCACAAACTGAACTGACGAAGTAACCCTCAACTTGTTTTAAAAATTGAACTCTGTTATTTTCAGGTGATCCTCGTGTTTTGGATAGGCTACTTCAACTCCTCCCTCAACCCGATGATTTACGCCTACTTCAATCGTGACTTCCGTGAAGCATTCAAGTGCATTCTGAACCGAGTCTTCTGCTACAAGTGCAAACAGTTCAGTGCCACTCTTGAAAACGGGCTGCCTCCTCCAGAGGTCAACTCGAACCATCCCTCGCCCCCAGCCCCGCTTCCCGTCTACCACCAGTGTGAAGTCATCTCTCATCAAGCCTCCTCCACGCCCAACCTCAACAACATGACAAACGGCGACCAGTACCAGCAACATTCTCCGTCGTCGTCGTCCCCGCCCATTCCATTGGCGTCGACGACCCACACGGACACTGCTATTACGACGACGAGCAGTGTGGACACCATTTAGAATGTTAAAAATAAATTTTCGTTGCCAAAATAAACAGTGATAATAGATATAACAAGGAAGACAGTTGGTGAAAGTGTTTTTTTAAATGGGGCTATGTAGGAAGTTCAGGAACGAAGATTTTTTTCTGGTGAAAGCTGGAGGTTTTTTTAGATTGGGGTTATGCAAGAAAATTCCGAGACAGAATTGTTTGGTAAAAATGGGAGAAAGTGATTTCCAGATTGGGTTATCAAACAAGATTTTGTATTAAGCACAAAAATGAAAATAGGACAAGATTATTCAATACGGGTGAAAGTTGGGCGGACATTAAAGAAATCATGTGCTGCGATTTTTTTTGTTTGGACAGGGAAGGAAAAATTTGACGAAATTGAAGAGTCCTAACATTCCGCGACATCTTTCGTGGTGAAAGCAGGGCGCACAAATGTGTTTTCAAGAGAGAATTTTCACCGAAAAACGAAGGTGTAGCAGGTAGCAATAAACTAAACAGCGAGTTAAACTTTATTTTAAAATAGAACGTTAGGGAGGATCAGGTTGTATTATTGGAATGGGCGTAGTTGCACTAGGCGCGGCCCTGGTTTACTCTGAAGATAAAATCATTGCGCCCATAAATGAAAAAAATAATCATCACATATGAGCGCCCATTTTGAATCTCACTGGACAGAAAGTAAATATATTTAAAGCCCAAAAACTATTTCGCAAGTATTAGGCATGCCGTCCGTCCTTTCTTTCAAGGCGAAGGACAGTCTTTTCTTCACATCCTGAAATTGACATTTCTTAAAGGTTTCTTTTTTCAAAAATGTGTCCTTTTAAAATTTAAAATTTACAAACATATTTACAATATGACAATTTTCGTCTATCAAAATAAGACCTTTCTTTCGAATGCTAAATTTTTCTACAAAATTTGCATATTTTTACGGTAGTTGTAAGCAAAATGTATTTAAAGTCTGCGTTGTGTTTCTCTAGACGTCGTTTCTGTTTAACCCCACTGTCCTTTGTTTGCGGTGAGCACGGATGGTAAGCCTGATTCATGTTTAACTATGAAAGAAAATCAAGAAATTATGGAGTGACAAGCGGCGACATTCATGTAGAAAGTAGTTTTAACATTTAAAAAATCAAAGTGGATCTGAGTGGGTAAAAAAGTTGTTTAAAATATGTCGCACACGAATCACGTAAGAGAATTAGTGGAAATTTGTGGCTGACAAGTAGAAACGCCCTTGTGCTAAACTTACTAAACTATATAGAGCTATAAATTGCGTAGTTTGAATCTTTTCAGGGATCTTGCATAAAGTACGTCTCGTGGATTGAAAAACAATTATTCCAGGTTTCAACCCAAGTGACGTACGTTATGAGCGACCCCTAAAGTAGTCGTTCCAGTGAAAATGTTTTTTGGCTGAGCACTGGACAATGGTAGCTTACAAAATAAACTCAACAATGTCGCCATGAGCTTTGTACAATCGACGTAAGAGTGACTAAAAACAAAATTAATATTACGTGTACACGTGTCTCTATTAGGGGTCGTCCATGAAGTACGTCAGGCAAATTGAAAGTTTGGTTGTTTGTGAACAGCCCGAAAAAAAAGAGAGGATGGGAGTAGTAAGAATTCCAAAGGACGATGGAACGCAGGGTCAGCTGAGAGGACCAAGCTCCACAGTCCTCCAGAAGAGCCCCGACCACTGGCAGAGCCGCCCCAAAGCCGGGTAACGTGTCTCCCCCTCCAGGCTCCTCGCCCGCTTCGCCTGCGAGCCTTTCTCAAACGGGCGGGGCTCGTAGCTTAGACGGCCTCCGGTCGCTGGCTCGTGGCCTGTCGGGGTCGTCCCGGCCGCCGTCTTTGGGTCGTTTCTGATAGCCGTCGGAGCTCGTCTGGAGGCCTGTAAGGCTCGGCCCTCTCAGCTCACAGTCAGTTCCGACGTCTCGTTTTAATCCGGCCGTTCACGAACATGCAAACTTTCAATCAGCGTGACGTACATCATGGATCATCTCCTGTGGATAAAAGCTTAGCCACAATTTTCGTTTTCAGTGAAAGTAAAGAAAGTATGCATAGCAAATGAAGAGTAGCCACTTAGGCCGTATGGGTCCGTATGATCCCTGTAAAAGACATGAGTGGCGAGAATTCGACAACAGCAGGGCCGGAGTTGTATTTCATGCGACGTAATGCACGAATTTTATTCTGCGTAATTTTTCCTCTTAATTTCCTTGTCAGATATTGACTGATTAGACTAAAATATTAGACTTTCTCCCCATTTTCTACATAAGAATTGAATATACTAGAGGAGAAGAGAAGATTTTGAGTATTGATGTCCTTTGAAACATGGTAGTTTGAGCAATTGTGACTAAAATTAGCAGTCTAGATAGATTAGCCTCCTTTCGACGTGCAAAACGAATCGAAATTTGCGAGCGTAATAAAAAATATTGTAAAAAAGGTGTTTTAAAGAAAAATTTTGTATATGGAGATTAGGGGTCGTCCATAAAGTACGTCACTGGGGCTTTAAGGTGGATTATTTGTGAGCGGCCCAGAAGATGAAGGCTTACTAGTAATTCTCCATGAGACGCCGGACCCTCGTCAGCCGTCGGGGCTCTGTCGCCTCAGCTGCTCAAGGCCCGGCGCCTAATGGAGACTTACTACCAATATTTCATTTCTAGGACGGCTATCAAGTAACCCACCCTTCTGCCAACGTGCCGTATTTTATGGACGCCTCCTGTTTGCTGGGAATGCTGACTAAATATAAATATGAAAAAACTTGATGATCATTAGCATTTAAAGGGGTTTTATAGCGGATGCAATAGACAATCATGAAAAATCAGATAAAATTAATGAATACCTGTATATTATTAATAGACAAAAATAAATCTAGGTTTGGTGGTCATGCACAAATAACGTTACTGTAGAATGGGGCCCAATGCAATCAGGGCCCGGGGTTTGGACCTTTACGGCCCTGTCATTTTGAAGCGATATCCAGGCAGCCTTGTTTACAGTTACGTTATTTATCAATGGCCCCTAGACGGGCTTCTGGACGGATTTGTACTCATAAAGACGAAGAAAATGTTTTATGGATATTTAATATTAAAATAGTAAATTCAACTTGTTGTTTTCAGTTGCCAGATGCATTTATAAATTGTTTGTAGAAAAACTAAATAAATCGATAAGACTAAAAACTACATTTAAAAAAATACTCCGTAAGAAAAATCCGGAGATTTTTTGAAGCGTATGCGCTAAGCCATTTTTTCGTATTGGACGAACCAGTCACAATGGTGTACAGTAGACTAAGGAGTTATAAGTAAAGCACGTCACGCCGCGACGTAGGACTCGTCCAAAAAGTGCGTCACGTGGAATGCAGAGTGGGTTATTTGTGAACTGCCGAGGTTATTGGTGGAGTCGACTCAACGACACCGGCCGGGATCGGCCGTCTAGATTGACCCGGTGCGCCCCTTCGTCTAACAGAGACTTAATTTAACACCCTCATTTTTCGGGCTATACACAAACAACCCTCATTTCTATCAGCGTGACGTACTTTATGGACGACTCCCATCAATATACATGGTATAAAATCTTTTCTTAATTGTTTTGCACTAAAATTGGGATTTATTTTTATGTTTCTATTTCCGTGATTAGATTTAGTGGTGGACAATAACCAGGAAAGGAACCTCGGGGTCATAAACAACTGACTTGAGGACCTGGATTGTTCTTGCTTTAAACTAGTTTGAAATGTTTTTAGGCTGGAAAATTATTTGTAATTATTGTTGTATTTTGAAAAAATATATATCTAAACTGCTTTTTTACTCTTGAGGTGGGTAATTTGTGTACTTTGAAAAAAACAATAAAAGTAAACAGTTTGTAAAAATAATGAAAAAGGGGCTTTCTCCGTTTATTTTGTGGGGGGAACTGAAACAATTTATGCACGGAGCAATATTCGTTATGAAAGGGAAAGTTTGGATCTGTTTGGTTGTCAAAATTAGGTTTTTTCATCTACTTACGAAACCAATTTTTATTTCAAAAGGATATGGGTTAAGGTCTCTTATCATAAAGAATTTGCAAATTTCTTCCCTATGATTGGCACGGTACACCTACGCAAGGTAAAACTTGTAGGGGTGATCCATAACGTAAGTGACTATAATAAAATACTATAATACTATAATATGCTTACATATGTAGGCTTACCATCCGCCCCGCACACCACAAAGAAGTGGCACTGGAATAAGGAAGATAGGACAATTTCAGAAATACAGTTTGAAGCCAAGTTTAGACAAAATTTTGCCTATATCATTACCTACTTTTACCAAAATTCACAGAAAATTGTAAATTTGATAGACGAAACTAGTCATTTTTATAAAAAAATTAGCTAAAAGACGCAAGGATTATAAAAACCTGTAAGGAAGGACAAACGGATGCTCTGATTAAAAAAAAGGGTGTCCTTTCTTTTACCTTTTGTGGAAAACAAGGACAGTTCTTTTGAAAAAGGACGGATGGCTTGACTAGTCTGATTGATAGGTTATTCCCATACCCATTTCGGACCATTCGAGAATACCCCACCCTTCAATCCACGTGACGTACTTTGTAGACGACCCCCAGTCCAAATGGAGACTTTTTTCACTACTGGCAAAAAGATGATCATAAAAAAGACGAAATTATAAAGATATCATGGAAAAGAAGAAAACAAGAAAGAAAATATGAAACTTTGTTTAACAACTCGTTCACGAAATTGAAGGAAACAAAATGCCGTTAGTCAGGGATCGTTCATAACCCACCACACGGAAACATGCTTAACCTTTTGCAAGTTAACAAAGCCTATTGAAAATCCCCTCAGGTACTTTGTGCACAACCCCAAATCAATTTTGGAGGAGATGAGCCATACCGCCATTCCGAAGGGGGATAATGTCATCCTATCAACTTTCTTTTATGGAGTACATTTCGAAAAAAATAAACTTTCCCTAACTCAAAACTGCGAAATAAGATGGAGCGCTGGAGAAAGTTGATGGGTGGATGATGAAATAGGAAATTGCATGAGAAGAATGTCATAAGCAAATTACGTTCTGTTGGATAAAAAACAGGTAATAATTTTCAGAGAATAAACTGAAAGGAGTAAAGAGACTTCTGACGTATTTGTTTACAAATATAAATATTACACGCGCATTTTTTTCTAGTTTGATTAACATTTACAGGATAGCCAGTTGTACCCTATCCTGCATATTGTAACCTGAGGGGAAATTTGATACCAAACGCTATTGAGGATTCCCATGCACCAATTTGGATACGATTCGGGTTGGATTTTTACTCAGACTGATATTAATCCCATTGCGGGGGAGGAAGAGGTGGCACTCCTCCATCCCCTTGAAACAGTGAAAAATGGGAGTAACTCTAATATGGCGGCGCATGGATTCTCACAGCTACCCCACAATGAGGAACACCCACCTACGAAATGATGGTGCAAGGTTCGCGGTTTGTAGGGGCGGTGCCACTGAGAAACTGGTCACGAGGTTTTGACGCCCCTTGGGGCTTGGCTGGTTTGCATGAAGCTCTGACGGACATGGCGATACTTCCGAAGAAAGGATTTCTTTTGCAACTCGTTTCAACATTGACAGGATAGCCAGCTACTACCTATCCCACCTATGTTAAATCTGAGGGGCAACTGGATACAAAATATTTTACGTCCATTAACTCGAAATTATGGGCAAAGGAAAGCGCTTCAGAAATGCATTTCAAATTTCTTATGATTTTCCCGCAGTTTTTAAGATTAAAAAGACAAAAATGTAAAAAAAGTGTTATTTAGAAAGCAAATTTTTCATTCTCTCATGTTTGGATTTATTTAGGATTTTTTATGAAAGAGAACCGTCATAAATATTTTTGTCATAAGTATTTTCAACGCAAGTACAAAACTCAAAAGTCTCCATCTTTTCTCTTCTCTGTCTCCATAAATATCTGAGTGATTAACAATTGATAACCTCTTGATAAGCCTGGTGATAAGTACAAAGATTTTCCCTACACAAAGCAGTTTTTTCGGTTATTGCTCAAAAAACAAAAAAAAAAAAAACTTTCCCAGGAAGGTCACGTTCATTTCATTGGGGTGGTACACAAATGACGTTAGGGTTGATTCATAAGAAGCCGCAGGAGGATTGAAAGTTGTGTTATTTCTGAAGGCTGACCATAGCTCCTTCCCTTCGTATTTTTTTCGGCCGGTTCACAAATAATACAATTGTCAATCTCCTCACGCTCTTTATCGACCATTCCTGTACAAGATACTAAAAATATTAAATACTAAACTTCAATTCAATTTTTCAATATTCTACGTAACATCATATGTATACGACCCCACGAAAAATACATATTTTTTTTAAAAAGAACCATTTTTGACCTATTTCGTTAAGTACTCCATATTTAAGTTTCACTTTTTTCCTTAGGGATCGTCCATAAAGTACGTCACGGTGATTGAAAGTTTGGTTGCTTGTGAACAGCCAGAGAAAAAATTGAACCAGCTGAACCCCACCGTCTGTCAGAGCCGCCACAACCTGCGAGCTTGGCTCAATCGGCCTCCGGTCCCTGGCGGCTCGGCTTTCACTCCCCTTCTCTCTTTTCTCTCGGGCCGTTCACAAACAACCAAACTTTTAATAACTATGACATACTTTAAGTATAATGATAACCCCTTTGAACTTACATTTTCGTTACATTCGTTTACTGTTTTTTTTTCATTAACTCCTTAAAAATACTTTTCAATACAATTTTAAATGTACTTATAAAAAATTAGATATATTTTTTTTCTATTGACTGGAATTATAGTTAGGATTATATTAGTTATAATTTTTTATACACAGGTATACAACAAAATTTTACAAGCAAAATAACAAATCTGAAACATTTTTTTTCGCAGTTGAACATCCACATTTAAATTCTTACTATAGTTAAGCATAGGCTTGCCATCCGTCCTTTCTATTTCAACCGCAAATAGGCAAATGAAATAACTTTCTTTTTTTAACCAGAGCGTCCGGCAGGTTTTTTTTCAAATAATTACGTCTTTTTAGCTAAATTTAACACAAATTAAGCCTATGGACAGATGGTAAGCCTAGTTAAGCATCAGTTTGCCAATCACGTAGTTTACGGATGTTTCCGCATTGGTTCTATCTTGTATATAGAATCCCACGTAAAAACTTCCTTGTAAGTGTAAAATAAGTATTTTATAAATCAGTCATTTTTAAATGCTAATTAAATTGCTACGAAAAATATGTGGAGGACTCACACTCGAGGTAGCTTACAAGGAATACTATTCAGCGGAACATTTTTTTATAAACATAAATCGTTGTTTTTGATAAGTACAGATCTAAACAAACAAACAAACAATTCTTATGAAGAAAAAAAATACCAGCGGTTTCTTAAACTTAACTTACAAGTACAGCTTTGTTCAGGTATCATGAGAAAACCTAAAAAAAATATCTATTGCGTGTAGAAAAAATAATAAGTAGATTAATCAAAAAACAAAATCCTAAGCAGTCGGTTTTTTCTTAGACTCTTTCTTCTATTAGCACCATTAACAATAAATTACTTACAAGTAAAGGGGTCATACGGTACGTTGTTTACTGTTTTCAAGCCTTATCATGGACCGGAGAGAGAAAAAAAAAATCAGTGAAAGCAGAGGAAAATGAGCTGCCTTTAAGTATTTTCTTTTTGTGGTGGAGTATCTTCTTTATTGGAGGTGTTTCCTCCGGTGGCTTGTACTTGTGCATTTGGAGGGAAAACGACACATCCTCCTCAGCATTCATCAACCAGTTTAGAACAAATGCTATTTAAATGTTAGCGAGTTGTGGAACAAATTGATATAGATTTGCGTGGTTTTATAGTAGGTCGACCAGCTCACAAGTAAAGTAACCTAGTGGTAGAATTTTTCTTCAGTAAATTATTTCGCTGTCAGATCATTTCTCTAAATGTTTCGACTGATTAATAAAATCCAAACAGGATAGATTTACCACCAGGAAGCTTTACTTGTAAGTTTTATACATATGTTTAGTCTAGATTAAGATAACAAGTTTCGAATAGATGATTGGAGCTCATAGGAAAAGGGGTCGTCCATAAAGTGCGTTACGTGAATTACAAAGTGGGTTATTTGTCAACGGTCTGAAAAAACAGAAAGGGTGTGAGTAAGAATTCCATCGGACGATGGAACGGAAGGGCAGCTGAGAGGAGCAAGTCCGACAGGCCTCCAGGCGAGTCCCGCCGTCTGTCGGACAGGGTCCTCTCAGTTGACCTTCCGTTCCATCGTCTGATGGAACTCTTACTCCCATCCTCTCTGTTTTTCAGACCGTTGACAAATAACCCACCTTGTAATTCACGTGACGCACTTTATGGATCAACCCAAACAGGCTAGAAAATTATTCGAAAGACTCTTTTTAAAAACACTTTTTTAGCCACGCTACGGTCGTTGAGGATTCGCAGATATTTCAATTTTGATACGATTCGGGTCATTTTTATTCCTACTGATATCAATCCCATTGCGAGGTGAGGATGTCGAGTTGAGGCTACTCCTTCCCCCCTCCCCTTGGAAGGTTTGAGAGTCATTCAAATATGGCACATGGATCCTCACAGCTTCCCCTCCGTGGGGAATACTCACTGACGAAATAGACGAGTCCACTGACGTAAAACTCCTCCCGGACGAGCTTTGGGGGGACGTACTACTAGCAATTGTTATTTTTCGAGGGCTCACCGGCGGGGGATCCTTTTTCCTCCCCAAACTCCCCTCCAAGCGCATCCCTCCCGTTTCTAAACTCGAGTACTCGAAAACTGACGATGAAAACGACGTTGTTACCGTTTGCTCGTGGGAAATAAAAGTCGACGTTGAGTTCGCCGAGCGGGGCGGCGGTGGCGGAGGACTCGGACTCGCTCTCGTCCCCTTTCTCGATAAACTTCCCGTGTACTGGCGCTTCTCAAAGGATTTCTGTGTTTCAAAGTCGTCATGGGCTTCCCCATTGGGAGGGTCGTCCTTGGCGCCATGGTAGCTTAGAAACTGGTCACGTGGCGTGGACGCCGCCTGGGGGCTGGTTTGCATGAAGCTCTCCTTGGCGGACAGCTTGGGCAGTTCTTCGGCGGGTTTTGGGTGGGCCACCCCATTCATTTTGAGGGGGGTCGACCTCTCCAGCGTGGTCGAGTCTTGGACAGCGCTTACATAAGAAACGTTCGAAATGCTGGACAAAGGTCGCTGCAGATTACGCGGCGAGTCGGCAATCGAACTGGAGGCTACTGAGGTCGCAGCTAGGGATATTCTTGACGCTGACGCCTTGTCCATCATGGACGGCTCGTCGTCGTCTTCCTCTTCAAAGTCCTCGTCGGTGGCGAGTTGGGCGCGTTGCTCGCGTTTCGCTTGGATTTCTTTTGAAATTTTCTCGTCAGGAGCTTCGCGGCGGACGGGCACCGGTTTTGGGATGGATTCAATAACGCCAAAAGGTTTTTTCGGGATTTCGTCGTCACCCGGCTCGCCGGCAGTGTCGAGTTTTTTCCGGCGGAGTTCGGACATGCAGGAGAGGTAGACTTCGACAACTTTGTCGAATTCCATGCCGAAATTGGTGGGGACGATGGACTGAAGGAACCAGAGGACTTCGTCCATACTCTTCCGGGAGATGAGGGACTTGAGGTGGATTTTGAGGATTGTGTAGGCTCCGCAGGTGAGCACCTTGTCGCCGTCGAGGAGAAATATGTCCCAGAGGCGGAGGGCCAGCTCGAAGGGAACGCGGTCAAGGAAACACTGGAAAAACCATTTGAGGGTGTAGAGACCAGAGTCCACGCCATGCTTGTCCATGTGCTTCTTCAACTTGGGGAGGAGGACTTGTAGCACTTTGTCGTGGTGGGATTGGAACCGGACGAGTTTCGGGAAGCCGGCTACGAAAAAACCTGCATAAGATAAAGACAAATTTGTTAAACAAATTGAAGAAAAGTTTTAAATCTCAGCTCAGCTTTGTTTCTTCAAATGCCCAACCATATTTAGCAATTTTCATACTGATTTCAGGAGGAAAATTAAATCTACACTGGAATATTCTATTCACAGCAAATTTAAAACGAGTTTCCCATCTAGAACATCACAAATTTGATACATTATTAAACCTGATTCCCTATTAAATTTATCACGCAACAAAGTGATACAGCCAAATTATCATTTTTCCTGCCGATTACTACACGAGAATTAAGTATAAACTATATTCTAACTCAACTTACAAAATTAATCTTAAAAACCACGTGTTCCCTGTGCAGAATATACTTATATAGAACAAATTTCTAACACCTTAAATCACACAATTTTCCCATAAAACTAAACAAATTGAATACAAAATTTACAACCAAACGTTGAAAATCTCCACCTATCTAGTTATTTTCAAGATGACTGTTTAAAAAGTCAAAAACAGGATAACGTTAATGAGTCCTTCTCCCTCATCAAATTTGCAAAATCCAAACGAAACAAATTAATCAACCACAATTATCTTTTTTTTTCTACCGACTATTCCAAGGGATTTAAATCTAAACTGTATTTTACATCAATTTATCAATTTCAAAATCACAGACATTGCTAAAACACACTTAAAAAATTTGAAACATGATTACCCTACTCTCGATGAAATTAAACTTTTGTGTCCATCTCCACTCATCTGGTTGTTTTCAGTGAAAATTTAGTGTAAAAAGCCCCAAATAATTCCTTGAATGACTCCTTCATCAAATTTGCAAAGTTCACACGCAACAAATTTAATCCGCCGTATTTCGCATTTATCCTACCGATTACTGCATAACGTGTAAGGATTATATCTAAACCATATTCTGATTATAATTAACAATTTTACTTTAATATCTTAAAATCACTTAGTTTTCGATCTAGACCATACTTTACAAATTTAAAACACGATGTAAATGTTGTTTATAAAGCTCCACGTATTAATTTAAATGACTCCATCTTCCCTCCCCAAGTTTGTAAACTCCACGCGCCACAAATGTTGTAAACTCACCGAGCTTCCTATCTAGAAGATATTTTAGTATTTTACAAACTCAGAATACAGTTTAACCCGATTTACAATCAAATGGCACACATTTATAAAGAAATCTGTGTCAACTCGTACGTATCTGGTTGATTTTAATACAACTTTTTGTTTAAAACCCAAACATATTAATTTAAATGACTTCTTCTCCCTTATCAAATTAGCAAAATTCACTCCAAAACAAAAATGACAAATTAAACAAATTCTCTGTATTTCTCACCATGCATTCCATATTTGGGATCTGTCATCAACTGAGCCAGTCCCCAAAACGCATCCTCCTCGTCCATGTACATGAGCAAGAGCGCCGCAACTTGAGACATTCCTTGACAATATCCCACCTCCGAGTTGTAGACTGAGTAGGCCGCGAGAATGTTAAAAAGCGACCTCTGTTTGACCCCGTACCTCTCCCGGAACATGATGTGGTCTCTGTACGTCCTGTTTACATCTAAATCTATTTGTCTTATATCCGGCGAGTGGTGGCGGGCCAATTTGTACATTTCCTAACAATAAAAACAAATTTATAACAAATTTTCCTCGCTCAAATTTCCTAATTATTGGGTAGACCCTCCTTACCACATATTTTCCCTCTTGTTCATACTTAATTTTGGGGAGATCCAACATGAGCGTCCAAAAGAGACCCCGAACCTTGTTCGGAATGCCTTTGTGAGTTCGTTTTACAAATTTCTCGCTGGATTTGTACTTGGGCCAAGCCTTGTACATTTTTATCCATTTGTCACTCCGCTTCACCTCCAAGTCCTTGGCTTTCAACTCCTGGCCGCCAATCTTCTCTGGAAGTCGAGTATCACTGAAAGAAAACAAACAAAATATTTTCATCAGCAAACGTCACGTCCGAAACATATTTACAAATTTACTACAAATACTCCACTCCAGTAGCCCCAGGCTCTAAATGCCCACATGGAGGAAATATTTTAGAGGCTGCTGAGGTTAAGATTTCTCACTTGACTTGTGTCCCCTTCCCGTTCCCTCCGTACCTCCAAACTTTTAAAATGAAACACCCTCCCAGCTGATTAAAACAGTTGTAACCTTCATAAACAAATTTCCTTAAAAAATCCTTCTCACAAATTTTCCACTCCAAGATAATCAGATAATCTGAACCCAACTGCCCCCACACTCTACACACTCAAAGAAATGAAATATTTTTGGAGGTTGCTAAGGTTAAGATCTCTCACTTGACCTGTGTCCCTTCACGTTCTCTCCTCACCTCCACACTTTTAAAATAAACCTCCCTCCCAACTGATTAAAAAACTTGTAATCATCGTCAAACAATTTTTTCTCCCTAATTTATTAACAAGTTTAATACAAATTTTCCAACCCAACATAAACTGAACCCAGCAGGCCCCCAGGGTTTAATTGCCAGGTAAGAAACATTTTTGGAGGTTGCTGAGATTTATATCTCTCACTTGACCTGTGTCCCTTCCCTCTACACCTCCAAACTTTTAAAATCAATCAACCTCCCAGGTGATTTCTCCAAATATATTTATAAATTTGTAGATATTTCCTTACTGGATGAATCCGTAGTGGTCTGTGACATGATAAATTTCAAATGCGGGATCCTCCCACGGATCAATTTCCGCTCCTTCTTCCCTCCCTTTGTCATACTTGGCTAGAATTCCGAGCCGTTCTTCCTCAGCCTTGTCAACCCACTCGTCTGTCTCCCCCATCCTCCTCCAACAAATTTATTCGCAAATTTGATGGAGAAATTTCTTCACAAAATTTCCACACAAGTTTTATTTCCCGGCCTCCACCTCACTTCACTGGAAACAAACAAAACAAACAACAACAATTAAACACCAAAACAGCTGATTGTAATACACAAGTTTGTTAATTATTTAAACTTGACTCCTCACTGGATATTTGGAGCACACTTAACACAAAACACGACGGCCACATGATTGCAAAATAAACAAAAACAATTTTAGGGCGTAAATTTTATTTTCTGGAGATTCCTCGCCCCATTTTTTGTTTTGCTTTTTGTGTCATCTCAAGTTACAGAGATTAATTTCAAATCTGTTTTTGCTACTATTGCAAAAGTGTCTAACTGTATTGACGATAAGGCTGTCTAGAGAAAAAAACAGCTAGTTATCATAGTTATCAAGTGTCGATACCTTCTCGCGCGGATTTTAATGCCATCCTGGCTGCAATTTTTTTTATTAGGAGGTGTCTGTACACAACCAGTTTTATTAGAGCGCACTGACTACCACAATTTGGGGCTGTAAACAAATCACAGCTGCGGGCTAACCACTCAATGATACTGAAAGTGATCGCGCAAACAAACCCAATACTTCATACCATAAGAAACTAATTTTTAATATGAGTCGGTTAATATGTTTTCAACATTCGGCGAAAATTTAACGAACAAGGGATACTATTTGGCACACACTAGGCTAATCTTTTACGGCTATTGTTTAGCTAACAGTTACCTTCTTTTTCGCACATAGTCGCCGAATAATAGCCTAACTCGCCTATTTTAGCGAGGAGTTGGCTAATAATCAGCGCAGTCGACTACTAACTAGCGTACAGTCAACAAACAGTCGGCTACTAACTGGCGTACAGTCGACAAACAGCCGGCTAATATAAAAAGTGCATTCAGCTACTAGCCAGCCTATAGTCGGCAGATAATTTGCACACATTCAAATACTGACCAGCATACAGTCGGCTAATTTTAATGAAAAAGTCGGCTACTGTTTGGCTAATAGTCGGCTAATATATTCTGAACATTTAAAATACTACTTTTTCTAGCACCCGGCTACTCTTTTATTGCCAACCTCTTTATTCGCGAATGAGCAAACCAGTTTTTAAAAAATTCACTTCTCCCACAGCCTAATTTAAATACAGCCCCAGATGAGCGGCTCTAAAAAGAAGAAGATTCCTCCTGTCACTCCATTCATTTGTTTGCACCCTTCACAACATTCTTCTTTCGCTACCCACTCAGAAAATCTCGACCAATTTCAAACTATGAATGAGATCTGAATAGTCTTTTTTACTCAAGTCACACTTTCTTAAACAGCTTTTAGCTTCCTCATCCACAACTTTTTTCACCTTTCAATCAAAGCCTGAATATTTTTTACTAATTTTACAACTGTTCAAAAATGCAGGGGGATTTTCAAATACGAAGCAGTTCACCATCAGAAAACAAAACCAGAAATCTGCAGAACATTTTTGTAAAGCTCCCCGTAAACAAAATCCTACCTTAATTAACCACAACAAATTTAAAATAGAGTTTAGTTGTCAGTTGGTGGAACGAGAAAAAAAAACTATTTTTATCAGCTGTGGCCTTCCAACCACGGATTTTCCTTTTCCAACACAAAGTTAAAGTTATGTCCCTCCGGAAGGTTTACTTATTCAAAGCCTCCACGGAGGAGGACACCCCTCCAAAGGACCGCTACATCCAAACCCTATCTGAGAGTGACCTGGACCCTCAACTAGTTCCTGTTTTGGTTTTTGACTACTTCAATCTTCACACTCTCGCCGACTGTTTAATTAAACCGGAGAATTACTCAGGTTAGTTTAATTGTTTTTGCCGGTACTTACTATTTAAAAAATCAGCTGATATTTTCTGGCTGTATTTACAAAAAAAACGATCACTGTGTTTTTAAAATTAAACACTGGTTAATTTGATTTCCACCGACGGTTTAATTGTTTACACGGACACTATACACAAATTTGAAAGTTGCCTCCAAAATTTAATTAGGAGGATGGGAATAACAGTCATTTTTTTGTATTTTGGAGAGGACTTGGTAATTATTCAAAGGGGTGTAAAAGACATGGCCAGGGAATTTAGTGGTGCCCTTCTGTTTTTTTCTGTAGTAGGGAGACATGTGCACATTTTTGCCAAGGTACGCTCCCGTTCCTGCCACTCGCTTTTTTTTCATCATGTGTGTGTGTGTGTTGAAGAAGAGAGAGAAGCATCGTTTGTCATACAGAGAAAAAAAACAAGTGGACGAGAAGTTGGTGGGGAATCCACAGCTGACGGACGACAGACTGGTCATAGTCGGTTGAGTGGGAATGCTGAAGGTTTAGGAACCGGGTTAGGGCTATATAATCAAGAATGGGTAAACTGGTGTGTTTTTTCTAATTGATTAATGATTAACCTTGAAAATATAATTTTAATCAGATTAATGACTATTTGGACAAAAACCGACTTCATCAAGTTAATGATTAACTGGTCGCCATCAGATTAATGAAAATGTGATTAATTCTTCTTTTCTCATGCAAGATTATGATTAGTAAATCATGATTATCCATAATATAGGATATTGGCAATATAAGAAGCAGGTTTGCGCTATGAGGACTAGTGTGGGTTGACGAAGGAGCGATTTTGAGAAATATTAACTAGCAAAAGCTACTTTGTCAAGCTGTCTGTCTGTCTGTGTTTTTTATAATTCGACAGAGGAAGTCTTACTTTCGATAAACCTCATCAAAGGCTGAAAACAAATTTCACTACTTTTCTACATTTAATTTCGTTCGGTTGAGAAGTAAGTGGTGCAATTCAAGTTGGCTTCAATAGTTCATTGCTTCGTATTCACTGAGTCATTCGTATTAATACTGAACACTGGTTCGCTTTCGCAACTTCAAGAATTCGAGGGTTTTAACACAGATTTTTATAACGGCCATTCTCTTTTATCCAGTTGGGTCTAACCCAGAAAGTCACAGTTTTTTCAGTCCTGTCGGCTGCAGAGCTTCCACTCTACGTCCACCACTTTTGTAGTTGTATGCACGGAATCCTTGTAACTTTTTCTCGAGTGTTATGCAGATGGAGGGAGCAGAGGAAGAAGGTGCCCTGCCGAGTAATTTTCCCTTTCTTAAGCCTTCAAAATGAATGGTCGTTCTGTGTTAACTCAAAACACACACATTCTTGTACAAAAAAAACACAGGACAGGACTGCATACAAATAAACACGAATTTTTATGGCATGTTCAAGATGTTCAACTGATGAGCGTTTTATAGCGCTTTTACTCGCGGATTTTTCACTGGGAAAATAGGGAAAAAATATTTTTGGGTTGTTTTGCAAAAAAAAGTTTATTTTTATGCGATGAAATTATTATCGGGCATGGGCTGGCCGGGACTGGCGAGGTCGTTAATGGACGGGGTCAGAGAATAAACAAAAATACATTTTCTTCAAGTAGAAAATTTAATGGAGAAAGCTAGAGAAAGTGATTTTTACTTTTTAAAATATTAATACAAATGGATAAAAGTTCATTTTATTTGTCAATTTTTTAAAGAGTATTTTAGGGGCTGTCAATAATGCACGTCATGTTGCCTACATTTTTCAGTTATATTTTTAACCGACTAACAAACTGATAGTCGAGTTATATACGTCACGAAGACGAAGTGATGCTTTACGTGACAACATTTGTGAACAGCCCCATATGGATATAGGGCAGAAGTAATCTTTTTACACGTGATGCGCAAAACTGCATTTGTTTCGAGAAAATCTTCCAAAAACTCTTTTTTTTCTAATTAACAAAACTTTCCCTGAAATTCTTCGAATTTATTTGCGGATGACTCAGCTAAATTAGAAACGGTGCAGACGATGAGTAAAGGAAAGGTTGGATGCTGCAAATCTTTGTTTGTTGCCTGTGCGTGAACGGAATTTAGATTATGCTAATGAGAGTGTTGTATTGTCGTGAAAAATGAGAAACGAATGAACACAAGGGAAGAATGTGACAAACATCTTTGGTTTATTTCAGTACCGTACGAGTTATAAATGTCTCCATCACTCAAAATTTATTTTGGTGTTTTGTGAGTTTGCGTGGAGTTGCCGTTATATACAGGAGGAGCGATGTTTGTTACATCTACTGTACGGTACGAGTTTAAAATACCTCCGCAGCATTTTATTCTAGTTCTTTAGAAGTTTGCAATAGTTAGGAATGGCGTAGTTAAATATAGGAGGAGAGATGTTTGTTATTTGAACAGTACAGTACGATTTATAATTATCTCTATCATTATTCTTCTAGTGTTTTACAAGTTGGTTGAATCTTGTCGCTGTTTATAGGAGGAGAGATGTTTGTTACTTGAGCAGTACAGTACGAGTTTCAATCTCCATCACTAAAATTTAATGTTCTTCTGGCGTTTTACAAGTTTGCAATCGTTGAATGCTGAGTTACATAGTTACATGCAGGAGGAGAGATGCTTGTTACTCATACCGTAAATCTTTTTCAAAATGTTTTTGCAGGAATCGTTCTAACAAGTCCACGGTGCGTCCAGAGCGTCTCTGAAGCGATCAAAATTATTGGGGCAACTTGGGACGGAGAAGGATGGTCCTCAAAGTATTTCTTTTGTGTGGGCCCAGGAACGACAACTGCGGCGTCGCGGTTGTTCCCAACCGTGAAAAAGTTTGTCACAGGAGAAGAATCAAATGCGGAGTCATTAGCAACAAAAATCATACAAGGTAGACTTTGGGGTCGTCATTAATGTACGTCACGTGGAACACAAGTTGAAATCTAATTTTGATTCGAATATTTTACAGTTCACTGCGAAACGCCTCTTGGAGCGCCTTTGTTGTACCCATGTGGCGTCCAAAGACGCGATGTACTCCTTGCTAAACTCAGCTCAGCAAATATTTCAAGTGAGCAATGCACTGTGTACGACTCTGTCAAAAATCCTGGCCTTGAAATCATCCTCAAATCTATTACAGAAGAACTCAAGGTTAGCAAAATAATTGAAATTAACTTTTTTTATTTAACATTTTTGTAAGAATTACCATGTCTGGATGGTTTATATGAATACAATTGTTTTTTTTTCTAGACTTTCGAAGAGGAAGCGTGTCTCTGCTTTTTTAGCCCATCCGGAGTTAGCCATGTTTTGCCCCACTTTGACCCAGACCTCCTGAAAAATCACAATGTAAGCAGTCATAATGAAAAACCTAGATCATTTTTTTTGTCATTTGTGAATGATCCCTTTTTATAATTTAGATAGTTGCCATAGGGCCCACAACGAAAACAGCCCTGGAGGAGTATCTCACTCTGAATGGAGTTAAGAGGAGGGTTCACCAGTGCAAAACTCCGACTCCAGAAGGTCTCCGTGATTTGATTAACGAGATAATTAAATAGAAAATAAATAATTGAGTAGTAATTAGTGTCCAAAGTTACCCCACCTATGAAAAGAAATAAAATTTCTAGTCTTTGTATTGATAAGTATTAGCTACAAAATGGTCCCTTTGTTTCGGGTCGTCCATAAAGTGCGTCACGGGATTTGAAAGGTGGGTTGTGAGCAGACCGAAAAATTAGTGCTTTGGAGTGTGTCTCCATCAGGTGTCACGTTACGTACTTTATGGATCACCCCTTTTCACAACTCATGTGTTTTCATCTTCGAGTGTTTCTTCAGGAAATCTTCGAGAATCCCTTGAAACTTGTTGCATAAATGGCGTGAAAATTTCAAATATTTTGTATAAACGGAAAACACCTTTCTGGAACTTGTTTTGCCATTCTGGTTGGCTTTCGAGATGATTCCTGATGAGAGTGGATCATTGACTGTACCACATCTCGAAGAGATTTTCCAAGAAAATCTAGAAAACCTCATTCTAAACATTTCCAGATGATTAGCTACAAATATTTGTATGGCTTCTGAAACTTGTCAAGCTAATTTACACCATACCAGACAAAGAAAGCTAAGGGAGCTCTGATGAAGTTTTGAAACAATCTTTTCTTAGAAAATATTTTGTTTACACGGTCGCCACCTTCATATAAACACGACTAATTTCCATTTTTTATAATGAAACACATTTGAATACCAAATTCGTATCGATCTGTATAAAAAACATTGTTCTCCTTCCACTTTATCCTATCATGCCACTCTGTGGGGTAATCTGAGGCGAAACAAAAAACCTACGCCCCCGTCCAGTTTTTAACATAAAAATATATTCTGAAAAAGTCTTCATGAATGAATTTGTTTTTTTTTTTTGTTTTGCTCATGTACCTTGAATGGGGTTGTTCATAAATTACGTACGTGTAGAATACATCGGTTTCTTCCCTGTACTCCATGGCGTTGTTGTTTATCTCATTATTATTTTGTTTATGAGACACGTCCTTTATGTATGACCCCTTGAAGGAAATATGTTTTAAATAATCCTTTTTGTTTTTTTCTCTAAAAAAATCTCTTTCGCACGTGACATCTCGACAAACAATTTCATATTCAATGTCAGCGTTTTTTTGTCAAATCTTGCGCAATGTTATGAATATCAGAGCAGAATAAAATTGTAATTTAAGCCCGTCTTGAATCGTAGAAAAAACCTTGGTTTTCTCAATATTGAATATAGATTTAGGTGATAAGTGTGGATTATATTTCAACACATTTCATGCATTAACTAACATTTTTCCATATCATCATGGGATGATCAATAAAGAACGTCACGGAGTGAAGCATGGGTTATTTGTGAACGGCCCAAAATATGATTGTATGGGAGTAAGTCTTCATCAGGGGTCTAGTGGGATCTGGTAAGCCGGGAAGACCGAACCGCGCAGTCGAAAGGCGAGCCCCGACGGCTGGCAGACACCACCCAACGACGGCGGCCGAGTAGTCCTGACAGGAGACGAGCCATCGACCGGAGGCCAGCTGAGCTAATAGCGAAGCGGCCGGAGGGAGCAGGCAAGGAGCCTGGAGGGGGAGACACGGTGGCCGGCGTTGGGGCGGCTCTGACAGACGGCGGGGTTCGACTGGCGGCTGTCGGGTTCGGTCCTCCCGGCTGACCAGGTCCATCCAATCACATTAGAAAACTTACTCCCATACAATCGTATTTTGGGCCGTTCACAAATAACCCATGCTTCACGCCATGTGCCGTTCTTTATGAATGGTCCCATGTTCTCAACAGGTTTCACTATGGAGTCATACGCAAATTACGTAATAGAATATTTGTATGTAACATAATTTGTGTTTGACTCTCCAGGAAAATAATTGTTCATTGAAAAACGGGTCAAAGTCCTTGAACTAATTAGGATTTTTTTTAAAGAATTGGAATTAAAAATGTGGTGGATTGATGTTGCATTGTTTCGTTACTTTCGTTCTTGCTCTACTTCTCCAGAGAGATGAGTACATAGCATGTAAAAAATCACTCTCCCTTCCTCCATTCTCCAGACGATTCTCAAACTTTCTCATGTACAGAGCAATATTTGTCTTACAGGAAGGGAGCATCCACAAATTATGTCATCCATTAAAGGTCCCAGTTCAAAAAATATGTTCGTTTAAGAAGAACTGGAATCAGATGGGACCAAGCACACAGTCAAGCATTGACAATAAGGACCCGTTTACTTTTCGTAATTGTTTAACGCTATTTATGGATGATCCCTTATCTGGATATATATTTTTTTCCAATGAAATGTTTCACATCAACTCCCTCCCACAGGAGGCAAGGTGGAGTACAACGAACCAAATGTACCCGAGGAAGCTACCTTCCTTCCTCTTGTCCTCATTCTTTTCACGGATTAGCGCTGGGAAATGGTGAAACAGGGTTTTACAAGGAGAAAGCCGTGGAAATAAGGACAAAGGTTTTTAAAATATACTTTAACGATTAATTCTCACCAATTTTGCAACATTTTTGTGTTTGTTTTTGCAAAAAAACGGTTAGTTTGGTTGGAATAATGGAATGTAGTGAGATTCCCAGCGCTACTCTCATGACAGCGTTACGTAAAATGTATGCTCAGCCGACCAATAAATTTTGAAACGCTTTCATCACTCACTTCGCTTGTAATAAAATACTCTTGAGAGTCATAGTTTTTCCTATCAATCGTCTGCAAGTCTCTTGGGCAAACTGAACTTCAGATAAAAAAAGAAGTTATCTAGTTACATAGCTGAAAGTTTCTAGCTTACTGCAGTACGTGAATATCACATCGCATTGTTCCAAATATTGAAGCCTATCAAAACACTGCGGAATAATTACCGTCAACTGCATAAGGTCAACAGGTCAAAAAGTCTCATGAGGTAGTTAATTAGCCAATCAGATTTACAACGTCAACAGGTCTATAAGTCCCATGAGGTCAGCAGGTCAATCAATCTTATGAGGTAGTAAGGTCAATAGAACTCAAGAGGTCAACAGGTCAATAAAACTCCGTAAGTCAACAGGTAACAAAAATGTTAGAGGCGAACAGATCAACTGGTTAATAATACTCAACCGATCACCAGGTCAATATCATGAGATGAGGTCAACAGGTGAACCAATTGCACGCGGTCAAGGGGGTAAAAAATACTCGAGGTCATCAGGTCAATAATGCTCAACCAGTCACCAGGTCAATCTCATGAGATGAGATCAACAGGTCAACCAATTGGCCACGGCCCGGGGGGTCAATAAATCTCTTGAGGTCAACAGGTCAATAATGCTCATCCGGTCACCAGGTCAATCTCATGAGATGATGTCAACAGGTCAACCAATTGCACACGGTCCAGGGGGTCAATAAAACTCTTGAGGTAAACAGGTCAATTACTTCATCCCCTGCCAGACGTACAGACACACTTCTCCATTCCATAGTGCCCTTTTTCATCTTCATCAACTCAGCCGTATAGTTGGCTCTCCTTCCTGCTCCACACTATGCTTCCAAACTGCAGTGGAAGCCTCGAACTCTCCTTCATTTAATTTAATACCAGTCTTTCCTCTCTTACCCCTACTATCGTTCTATGTGTCATACTTCTATTGATATCCTCCTCATCAACATATCCTCCACATACTCCTCGCAAAATACTTTTTTTTGTTTTGTTCCGATTGCAAAAGCATGCACAGCCTGCTCATTTTGTTTTACTATATTTTCCACAACTACTCCATATAAAGTTTTACATTTTATTCGCATAAAAACCCATATTGCAAATATTCAATAATTCATTAAAATACCAACTCAAGAGAAAGTTGCTGTGAAATATTTTTTTTCTTTCTTGAAGAAAGAAAATTTTTCTGCAATTTGATTTTCAAATATAAAAAGTGGCGCTTATCATTTGTGCGTGCGAAATCTTCAAGATCTGAGTTAATTTGGACAAAAAATTGAAACAAGTAAAATAATGGTTGCTATAGTATCAAACACGTTTGCTTCAGCGAGAGAAAGTGAAAAAGTGAGAATAAAAATCCAAGATGGGAACAAGTAAAGGACTGTAACTAAATTATAAAATAGATAGATTACTAAACAAAAATATTGTCTGTGATTTTCGAACATATTTCAACGATTCAACGAAACATATTTTTAGAAGTTTTCACTTTAATTCAAGGTGAAAGCATATTTAAGAAGTTGGTTTAAAGTGAAAGTATTTTTGGTTGGTTAGTAAAAGCTCAGAGGGGAAACTATGTGGTTAAAAAGAAATGAAGTGGTTTGGGTGTCAGACTGGTGGTGAAAACGAGGAGAAAGTTCATTCCATTTGGAGGGTCGAGAGTGGAAACAACTACAAACCAGAGCTGGAATATCTCAGCTGCTCTAAAAAAAGCTACGTATGACGTACTGCTATGGTTACGAATTTCCAACTCGTGCAGCTTACGAAACCATTTTAAAAGGTGCGTTAGCGGAAATATTAGCGAGTGAAAAGTGAGTTAGTGGATATATTTTTTTAGTGGATGATCCATAAAGTACATCACGCTTATTGAAAGTTTGGTTGATTGTGAACGGTCCGAGAAAAAAGAGAGGATGGAAGTGAGATCTCCATCAGACGATGGGACGGACGGTCAGCCGAGAGGGCCGAGCCCTACAGGCCTCCAGCCGAACCCCGCCGTCTGTCAGAGCTACCCCAACGCCGGCAGCCGTGTCTCCCCCTCCAGGCACCTCGCCCGCTCCCTCCGGCCGCTTCGCCTCGCCCTTACGGGCGAGGCTCTTGGCTCAGCTGACCTCCGGTCGCTGGCTCGTCGCCTGTCGGGGTCGACCCGGCCGCCGGCATTGGGTCGTCTCTGCCAGCCGTCGGGGCTCGTCTGGAGACCTGTAGGGCTCGGTCCTCTCGACTGACCGTACGTCCCATCGTCTGATACAGATCATGCTCCGACCTCCCGGTTTTCGGGCTGTTCACAAACAACCAAACTTTCAATAAGCGTGGCGTACTTGGACGTCCCACAGTCTTGACTAGAATTAAAATTGTTTATGGGTTGACAGTTTTGTAAGAAGGAGAGAAAATAGTGTGGAGAAAGAAGTGGTGCATAAAGTGAAGGGGATTGAAATGTGGGTTATTTATGAACTGACCGTAAGATTTGGGTGTGGGACCAAGACGGTAAGGACCCATGGTTAGCCGAGAAGATCCAAAGCGGAAGAACGAGGCACACCGTCTGACCCTGTGACGGCGGCGACATGAGGCCTTAATAGCTGGCCGTCTGGTAGAACCGACCGTGTTAGGGCGAAGCGGCCGGCGGTGGGCTGTGTGGTTCGGCTGGAGATGTGTGGGGTGAGGTTCTCAAGGATGACCATGGGTCCTGCCTGGTGTCTCATACAGACCTACTACGACGACCTCATTTTTTGGTCACAAAAAAACCCACATTTCAATCCCCGTGACGTACTTTATTAACGACTCGAATGTTTGGAAAGATTTTGAATACTGGATGATCTGGTAATAATATCGGGAGGATGAGCTACACGGGGAGTACCAAACATTCCGAGTCGTCAGCCTCCAGGCGGTCTATGTAAGTCTATCTCAATCAAAAATCCAACTTTTTAAGTGTTGCTATCCTAACCAAACTGGGGTCATACATGAAATACGTTACAAACTTGATATTATTTCACAGGGACGGCGACACGACCGAAGATGGAGGCGACGACAGGGACGAGTCGAAACGAAAGTCGCGGAATCTTTCAGAGAAAAAGCGGCGCGATCAGTTTAACGTTCTTATTAACGAACTCTGTTCCATGGTATCCACCTCCCCCCGGAAAATGGACAAGTCGACAGTTCTCAAAGCGACAATCGCTTTTCTCAAAGCACACAATGGTAACGTTATATTTTCTAGATTTGAATTTGCCGCCAAAAACTATATTTGAAAATGGAAAATTTTTTTTCAGAGTTGGCGGTGCAATCTCAAGTTCAAGAGACCCAAGAAGACTGGAAACCATCGTTTTTATCTAACGAAGAATTTACGCATTTAATGCTTGAGGTTTTTAACTGTTAATTTTTGTAAAATAATTTTTGGCGGGGATTTCAAAATTTTGAATTTAATATTTCAGGCCCTTGACGGTTTCATTATAGTTGTGTCGAGTAGCGGGAAAATTTTGTATCTTTCGGAGAGCGTCACTTCCCTTCTAGGATATTTGAGTGTAAGAGAAAATTTTTAAGGGTCTTAAGGGTCGCCATATATATTTCAAGAGGTATTATATTATTCTAGAGCGACCTGGTGAGCGGAAACAGTACAATTTACGACTACATCCTGGAAGAAGAGCGAAACGAACTCTATTCAGTTCTGAATAGTCCTGGGGACGACAAGTTTAAGGGTCAAGTGTCCCTTCTCCTTAATTTCCGGGTGGGCGGGCCTGAGCTGAGTGAAAACAGTGAAAAGTTTCAGCTTGTGAAATTGTCGGGCTACTACAAAAGATGGATAACACCAAGTAAGATAATTTTCAGGTCCGGAAGGGGCCCCTGTGTACAGTTAAGGGGGCCGTTTCTACCCTTAAGGGCTTCTTTTTTACACAATTTTTTTGTCACAGGCGGAACGAAACTGACGAGTTCGGACAAAACCGGTGTGGAAATGGGCGACTCTGCGAATATGACAGGGAGCAGTGCTGTCCTTATCGCAACAGGGAGACTTATCATTTGTGACTTGTTAAGGGAGATGTCTGTCGTTGTGGACACGGAAAAAAATGAATTCTCATCGAGACACTCGCTCGAGTGGAAATTCCTCTTTTTGGACCACAGAGCGCCTCCAATTATCGGCTACTTACCCTTTGAAGTCCTAGGCACTTCGGGATACGACTATTACCACGTAGAGGACTTAGAAAAGGTCGCCACTTGCCATGAAGCTTGTAAGAAACAATTATTTAAAAGAATCTTCTTTTTCAAAAACATTTCTACTGATTTTGGAGTCGTCCATAAAGTACTTAACGGTGAAAGAAAGTTTGGTTGCTTGTGAACGGCCCAAAATCAAAGCGAGGATGGGAGTGAGATCTCCATCAGACGATGGGACGGACGGTCAGCTGAGAGGGCCGAGCCCCGCCGTCTGTCAGAGCCACCCCGACGCGGGCTGCGGTGTCTGCCCCTACAGGCGCCACGCCCGTTCCCTTCGGCTGCTTCGCCGCCCTCACGGCGCAGGCTCTTGGCTAAGTCGGCCTCCGGTCGCTGGCTCGTCGCCTGTCGGGATCAACCCGGCTGCCGTCGGAGCTCGTCTGGAGGACTGTGGGGCTCGGTCCTCTCCGCTGACCGTCCGTCCCATCGTCTGATGGAGATCTCACTTCCCATCCACGCTTAGTTCTGGGGCCGTTCACAAGCAACCAAAGTTTCTATCACCGTTAAGTACTCAATGGAGCATCCATTGATATATGTGTTTGATTAACTTTAGTGATGCAACGTGGTGAAGGGACGTCGTGCTACTACCGATTTTTGACCAAGGGCCAGCAATGGATCTGGCTCCAAACAAGATTCTACATAACATATCACCAGTGGAACTCCAAACCAGAGTTTATAGTGTGTACACATCGAGTCGTCAGGTAAGGGATCCTCTACTATCTTAGGGGTCATCCCTAAAGAACGTCACGAGGTTGGAAGGTCGGTTATTTGTGAACGGTCGGAAAAATTTGGACATGGGAGTGGGACGGACCGTGCCCCACAAGCGGCAGACGAGCCGCGACCTGTGGCTGAGCCACCTAAACTCCGGCTGTCAGAATTCCCGCTCCAGCCTGCACGCCCGCTCCGCCTGTGACCCTTACGATGGGTACTTCCCGCCTCAAGTTTTACTCCCAAGCCCACAAATTTTTGGGCCGCTCACAAATAACCAAACTTTCAATCGTCCTGACTTTCTACATATAATTTTATGGTCAAAACGTAGTTTATGAATGACGCCCTAACAGGATTTAATTTTTGTTTTACTTAGTTATGCTGACGTAATGCGTGAACTGCGAGGAGAGGAGCCGGCGTACGCGGCAATCGAAGACTTATTATCAGTCCCTAGATTAGGACCTACTGTGCCAAAACAGTCGAAACTCGACAGCTCACTTAAGGGAAGCTCAGCGTTGAAGAGTTCAAGCCGCCATAAAAATGTATGAAAAAATATTTTCCATCGTAGGCTTACCATCCGTCCACGTCCCAAAGAAAGGACTGGGTCCAAAAACAATTGACGCCTTCAGAAACAGTTTTAAGCCAGTGTTAGAGTAAATTTTGGCTAATAATGTTTTCTCCAATATCTTAAAAATATTTTCTGTTTGATAGACAAAAATTGTAATTTTTGTAAAAATATGTGAAAAGGCGCAACAGTGTTATAAACCTTAAAGAGTGAACACAACGACTTTGGGATGCTCGATAAAGAACGTCACAAGGAGTGACAGTGAAGCTTGGGTTATTTGTGAACGGCCCGAAAAATGACTGTATGGGAGTAGGTCTTCAACGGGTGACTGGGCGGATGGACAGGCGACAGACGAGCCCCGACGGCTAGCAGAGACGACCCAACGACGGCGGTCGGGTCGACCCCGACAGGCAACGAGACAGTGACCAGAGGCCAGCTGAGCCAAGAGCCTCGCCCGTAAGGGTGAGACTCGCAAGCGAAGCGGCCGAAGGGAGCAGGCGAGGAGCCTGGCGGGGGAGACACTGCTGTTGGCGTTGGGGCGGCTCTAACAGACGGTGGGGCTCGGTCCTCTAGCCTGACCAGGAACTTCCAGTCACCCAATGAAGAGTTACTCCCATACAGTCATTTTTCGGGCCGTTCACAAATAACCCAAGCTTCACTCCCCGTGACGTTCTTTATGGACGACCCCCTTGTGGTTAAACAAAGGGACGAGTTGTGTTACCAATTACGATTCGAAAAATGGACGGATGTTATGACCAAATGACGTTCCATAAAGTACGTCACGTAGGTTCTAATTTGAACGATCTGAACCATATAGACTTACAATTTTCCCCAATTAATAACTTGCCCGGAATCCACGTAACGTACTTTATGGAAGACCCTATGAGGGTCGTAATATTTGATTGTTAATATTGTATTTGCAGGGAAGTTTAAGCTACGGATCTCTGGGCTCTAAGAAGAACTCGAGTATGCGGAAGCTCGAGCTGCCTCCGAAGTTCGCGTCGGCCCTCACCTCCGCCCATCCCGGCCTGGTCCACCAGCCAAGTCAGCCTTCGCCTTTGGAGCCTCAAACGCTGTCCATGCCTGAGCCTGTTCTGTCTTCCTCCAACGGGATGGGTCTCTGTTCAAAACCTCTGAGCACTTCGGTTCCAGCGCAGGCTCCACCTGTGAGACCACAGCCACCACAACTCGTTCATCAGCTCCAGACGACAATCAGCCCGCCGGCGATTCAGCGGCCTATTGTGACGCCGACAGCGGTCGCTCTTCCAGTTGCTAGTTATAATACACTGCCTCAAACCCAAACTTTTGCGATAGCCAATCCCGGCCCGCTTCAGACGCCAGGGCCGCCACAGGGCACTCCGGCAACACAAAGTGAAACCCAGATAAACATTTTTATTTTGCAGGGACAGTTCAGAAATTACGTTACGGTCTCCAGAGGGAGTTTGGTTTGAGTGACGTTATTTGTGAACAGCCCCGTAATGAAAGTTTTAAGGATGGTGACACTTATGTTTACTGATTTATTTTGTCCCTTAAGGTCATTCGGTTCTAGCCGGAACGCCGTGTATTCTCCAGGACCAGCTCCTTAAGAAGCATGCGGAGCTTCAAAGACAAATATTCCAACAGCAAGAAGAACTCCGTCGGGTTTCCGAACAGTTGCTGATGGCGCAGTGTAGCTGGATACCAGGAGAGCCGCTCCTTCTCCCACCGGCGCCCACTCAAGCCCACCACATGCACCCACATCATCTCGACGAGAATGCTGCCCTACAACTGCAACCTGTTCAGGTAAACGTTACTCTATACAAATACATCTGGTACTGTAGAAATTGGCCCTGCGCCTTGTCCCGAGGACGCCCGCTTTTTGTTTCCTACAACTCGGTTTAACATGTGAAATATAGCAAGATATTCCCTATCCTAGGCCTGTTATGAGTAGCAATAGACGTCATTGTTAATCACCTTTACTGTACCACTAGAAGATAGATACGTTTTTAATCATGAATTTTTTCCGGTTTAAATTGAGAAATAGTGACCGATTTATGCTTATCGGGGATACATAAATTACTTTTACAGTACACATAAATTGTTCGTCAGCGGACACATAAATTACTCTTGTCGTTCAAACAGTTTGGTTTTTGGGGAACGCATAAATTACTGTTCCGGTACAAACAATTGGGTGTTTAGTGGACGGACACATAAATTACTCTTACATTACAAAAATTTGGATCCTACGGGGACACGTATTATTCCCTGTATTTCCACAGTAGTAAAAAATGATAGCATGTTTTTCACAAGTTTTGTTTGTAAATTTTGTAGATTCAGCAGAACGCCACCCTGATGACGTACAGTCCCCACTCGCAGCCCACTCAGCAGCAACCTCCACCCAACAATCAAGAAGATGGCCTCACCTAATCCGAACTTGGCTCCTCCCACGCCAAACCATCATCCACCCCATTCCTTATCATCTTGAATCATTCTGTTTCTGGTTACAAATCATCACGATTCCATTACTCACTACTTGTAAGTACAACACGGAGGGAGTGGAGGGTCACAATCCCTCCACTATTCTCTACAATATTCTTAGTTTATCCATTTTTTTTTGTAAAACTATATAAAGCTAATTGAAATTACCAAATATTTTAAGACTAGGCTACAAATATGCGTGAATCTACGACTTGGGGTTGTTCATAGAATACGTCACGCGGACTGCCAAGTATGTACTGAATCCTGGCAACTTTCCAGATGTCCTTCAAGGCCACAGATCACTGAATCTGGCAGTGATGCTCCTCAGATTGCATAGCGTACTGTATGAACGACCCCTTGCCAAGTGTGCTTGTGTCAAATGACCAGTGATTTGTGTGTGATAGAATTTTTTGGGTTTTCGTAAATGAAATCAATCCGGTCCCCGTACTCAATGCCAAACGAATTTTGGAAAAATATATGAGATATGAACAGGGTAAAGGGGTGGATCCATTGTGTGCGTCCCGTGACGTACTCTATGGATCACTCCGCTTTTGATAGGATTTGCAAATGAAATTTAGAGGCTTGAAAATCAGAGAGAAGTGGAGAAAAATGGTGAAGATCACAGAAATAAGGCGAAAAACTATCAAGATAAATGAATAAAATTGAAACATTCCATTTCGCGTAGAAAAGGTAGAGAAGTTTAAGAATCATCGAAATAAGCTATTGTAGGAAGAAAGGCGGAAGTGGGAAAAATCGTGGCGATGTTATGTGGTCGTCCATAAACTACGTCACGGTGATTTAAACTTTGGTTGTTTGTGAACGGCCCGTGAGAAAAGAGAGGATGATATTGAGATCTCCATCCGCCGAAGGGACGGACGGTGAGCCGAGAGGGCCGAGCCCTACAGTCCTCCAGACGATCCCCGCCGTCTTTCAGAGTCGCCCCAATGCCGGCTGCCGTGTCTCCACCTCCAGGCTCCTCGCTTGATGGAGATCTCACTCCCATCCTCTCTTTTCTCTCGGGCCGCTCACAAACGACCAAACTTTCAATCAGCGTGACGTACTTTGGAGTGAATTTCTGTATATTTTAGAGGCAGGGTTTGGACAACACATGAAAATAGAGCTTAAAAATAAACGCTGGGAAAGTGAATCATTGAGTATTATTTGAAGTAGGACCAAAAGAGAAGGTTGGAGAAAGTTTTCTCAGTTTACCCGTACTAATTTGAATACAAATGCAAAACTGTGTCAACTTGAATCAACAAACAACAAAGTCAACAAATTTTGGTGCTATCGAAATCTAAATTTTGAACTTGAATATTTGGCTGAAATTTGGAATATTCCAGAGCTTAGAAAATTTTGAATTTAAGTCCATTTAAGAGACTACACCCTAGTGACCATTACTTGTCAGTCTGAAACATGCTAAAACTCAATTCGTTCTTGCATTTGTATCACTCTCACTGCACTTTTGTGTTGGTGACTGCAAGGGAATGAATCAATTTTCTATTTAAATATTTAAGAATAAACGTTATTAAGTATATTTAACATTATTTTCCGCGGTTTTAATTAATTTCAGTTATAATTTCTACTCAACACTCGAACATTCTCAGCAGCTGTTCCAAAAGTATCAAAATCTTTGATTCCTATCACAAATGTTTTGTATGGTTTATTGTCTCTACAAAGTTTATCTTTTATAGTTTTCTAGGGGTAGTCCATAAGGTACATCACGTGGGAGATTATTTGGGAATCGTACAATAATGAGAGTATGTATGGGAGTAATTTTGTATCCCCGTGACGTACTTTATGCACGACCCCTTAAAAAATAATATCCAATCTATAGAATATAGGATAGATGTTTTCTTGATTGATTTTATATATAAATTGTACATAATTGTCTGCCTATTTATG
The DNA here is from genome assembly GCA_036561885.1 of Salina celebensis. NCBI lineage: Eukaryota > Metazoa > Arthropoda > Collembola > Entomobryomorpha > Paronellidae > Salina > Salina celebensis. The sequence goes on along the minus strand of JAAXOA010000005.1, from coordinate 11,230 downwards.
TTAATGCCTATTTAAAAAAGAATAAACCGGTACAACAGAATACCGTAGTGTAAACTACTGTCTACTGAGTGTAGCGTTTACACACAGAAGAAACTACACTGAACTCACATACCCACGTCAAACACCCTTCTTGAGATAATCAATTTCCTCCCTTAGCGACCTGGGGAGTTACTGACAGAATCGTTAGATGATGGCCATATCTACGCTACCTGAAGAACATACGTTAAAATTTTCAGATCATAACTCATTTCCGTAAACGGGATAATCGATTTTCCCCTGAAAAATATTTAGCAGAGGGCCAACAACATTCCCTAAGGGATGATCCATAAAGAGCGTCACATGGAGGTCCATCCTGTCAACCGATGAAGAATTTGTCACATTCAATCATTTTCTGGGCCGTTTACAAATAATCCAAGCTTCACTCCATGTGACGTTCTTTATGAATGACTTAAAGAACCCACATAAAACATTTCACGTCAAAACTCCTTTCCCTTCTCGAGTTATTCGAGTTTCCCCAATTTTCAAACTCCCGTAGGGCCCCGGGAAAAGTTACTCAAAAACTCTTTCACGGACGATATTTCGCATACCAAATTTCAGGACAAAATTCCGTTTCCTTCATATAGAAATCGGGGCGACAGACGGACGGACGGACGGAAAGCGACAAAATCACTAAGTAGTTTACACTACTAAATAATTCATCCGCATCACTCTTTTAGGTCGCATTGTTTTGCATAATATTTTTTAAACAGTGTTTGTAAATACGAACGTGTGATTGGCTCAATTTTCATTTGTTTGTTTGTTTATACCGTAAGTATTCGTTTTATAGTAAATGGTAATAGCATATAAAGAAAATATCTTAAAATAAGAAATAAGTGTGATGAAATATGGTAGTTAACAAATTCAAAAAGAACCTTCCTTCCAAAAGAAAGAGTAATTAAAAATTTTATTGATTCCATTTTCCGGGTCTATCAGAAGGTGGGTCTTATGAGGGTTCGAGTTTCGATTTTTTTTTTACTTTTTGGGTTGTTTCAAAATGGTCAGAAGTAGAGTCCCATAAAGGAAAAGAGTGACTCGAATACGCGTGTTTTTATTGAATAAAATGAATGCGAAAAACCGGCTCAAGCGCGTAGGCTATGAAAAACTCGATTTTCTCATCAAAACAAAGTTCAAAAGTCATTCTCGCTGGACAGTCCAGCTCTTCTGAATTTTGGTCCAGCCAACGCGCTTTAGGCGGTTTTCCGCATTCATTTTCTTCAATAAAATCACGCGTGTGCTATTCGAGTCAGTCTTTTCCTTTGTTGGAGCCCTACTTCTGACCATTTTGAAACAACCCAAAAAGTAAAAAAAAAATCGAAACTCGAACCCTCATAAGAAGACTCACCTTCTTAATGGACCCTGTACTTAAAAATAATGTTAGATTCAGAGAAGAAAGGGAACAAATTCTATGTTTGTATCCACCAATTTTCCTCTTTCTCAATGAAGATAATAAAAGTCAAAATGAATTTCAAGGTTAGAGCTCGTCTCATTTTGTAAATTAAATGCAACAGGAAATGTTTAATGTTGCATCTGTAAAAATAATGATTCGACACAAAAACTTTTTTCATATATCATGAACTGGGAAACAAAGTGATGAGAATTCTCAAGATGAGCTGCCGTTCACTTCATTATAAGGGATGAATCTTCACTGAGAGTTTTGCAAAAAGGCAAAAAGGTGTTTTGTTTGTGATGAACATCTTGTGCACCACACCACAGACCACAGAGAAGGATTTACATCCATATACATTCATTACAGGATTACATACATTTACATCATATAATCACTGTTTGATACCCACATACGTTTTCATTCCCCAACTTTACTCCATCAGATGACTCGTTTCAACAGGTTGAGCCTTTTGAATAAATCATCACACCCGTACGGTTACAAAATTAGTGGATTATCAGTGGTACCTAGTTATAATACATATATATAGTTTATCCGAACGAAGCGAAAAAACGGCCTCGATGCTAACACCATGTAAATTTTCGCCATGCTAACAACATGTAAAATTTCGCCATGCTAACACCATGTAAAATTTCGCCATGCTAACACCATGTAAAATTTCGCCATGCTAACAACATGCAAAATTTCTGTGTTATTTACACGCCGATTTACTTATATACACGCGAATTTGCGATATTAATAAAACTAAAATAAACTTATTCCTGATCCTGGGATTAGCGGTTTTAAAAAGTCGAATTTCGCCTCCGGATAACGGGGAACTCGATTCGTTCTATTGGCCATATTAATAAAGGCTTATAAAATTGCGAATACTGAAATTTTTCGATTTCTTGTAAATCCTCGATTCCTAATTCCCCGATTTGTTAAAAAAATCTCACTCGAATCCCCGGTAACGCCGTTACCGAGTTACCGAATAAATTACACCTCTGAAAATTGGGCCAAAAAGTTGGACCAAATATTGGTTCAAAAATTGGACCAAAACTTGGGCCAAAAATTGGACGAAAAAGTTGTACCAAAAATTGGTTTAAAAATTGGACGAAAAAGTTGGACCAAAAATTGGTTCAAAAATTGGACCAAAAAGTTGGACCAAAAATTGGTTAAAAAATTGGGCCAAAAATTTGACCAAAATTTGGGCCAAAATTGGACCAAAAATAGGTACCAAAGCTTGGTCGTCTAAGGAAGCTGTAGGTGACCAAATCGTTCGTTTCAGTCCCTGAAGAGCACATTCATAGAAAAAAACCGAGAGAAGACCAAGTACTACCGCGAAATCGTCAACTCGAAAAATTTTTATGAAGGTTGCTGATTGGTTGAAGGCTCAATGTGGATCGAGTCCACAATTGTAACCAAAGCTTCAGCCAATCAGCAACCTTCGTAATATTTTTTTTAGAGTTCACGATTTCGCAGCAGTACTCGGTCTTCTCTTACTTATTCTATAGAGCACATTTTGGACACCCTATTGTAGCCTTGTGTTAATTAAGTGGTGCTTGTCTGAGACAACTCAAGCATATCTAGGAAGCATCTGCAGATTCTAAGGGGGCTAAATCGTGCTTCCCAGCTCCAGAAAATGAATATTTTGTCAGTTTAGGAAAGCTAAGAGTTGGTCAGGTGCAGCCAGCTCTCGACTATTCCAGCTGCTCAATAAGACATCAATAAAGCTTCTGGTGACCAAATCGTGCTTTTCCTGCCCTGAAAACACGTTTTGGGCACACTATGGTAGCCTTGTGTTAGATTAGTTCTGCTTGTCTGAGACAACTCAAACATTTCTTGGAAACAACTGCAGATGCTAATGGTGACCAAATCGTTCTTCCCAGCTCCCAAAAACAATATTGTATATATTATATATTGTATAAAAAAATATCACCCTAGGATGTCGGTCTTATTTGGAACCATAAAAGGTACTCGAAATTGGTACCAAAAATTGGACCGAACGATGGACAAGATTTTACCAACAATTATTACCCAAATAGCATTGTTATCTAAAGAAGCTCCAGGTACTAAAATCGCGTATTTCAGGTCCTGAAAAACACGTTTTGGACACCCTATGGTAGCTTTGTGTTAGTCAAGTGCGGTTTGTCCATGACAAATCAAGCATATCTAGGAAGCATCTGCGGATGCTAAATGTGACCAAATCGTGCTTTCCGGCTCCCAAAAAACAATATTTGGTCACCCTAGGATGTCGCTCTTATGTGGTGCTCGAAATTGGTACCAAAAATTGGATCAAAGATTGGGCAAAATATTGGACCAAAATGAGGGCCGAAAACTTGACCATAAATTAATACTCAAATAGCATTGTTGTCTAAAGAAGCGTACCAAATAAGTTGTGTAAAGTTAGCACAAAACAAAAGTCGATGGCGTATGTTCGATTTCTTGTTTTGGGTTTCTATGGACTTTTAGGTATCGAAATGCGTAGAATTTGACGGGGATCTCATTAAATGCATTATATTATCGAAAAAGGCGCATTTTTGACGTAGTTGGCAAATGTTCGATTTTTTCAGTCAAAAATTTTCCAATGAGTAGACATCTCGAAACATATACCATCATTGAAAGAGCTCATTTTCTATCGAATCTTCCATAAAGCGTGATAGTCTATTTATTGGAAAATTTTTCGCGACAATTTTACTATCCCACAGTACGCAGCGTGCAGTGCTGGGACTTGGAACAGCTCGACCCGTTACTAAATTTCCGTTACTAAAGCGTTGTATTAATATTATGCTTGAGATTATGTGTGGTATTCTAATATACAAATGTGTACGATAGATTACTACCATGCGTATTCCGGTAAGAGTTCAAACTAAAAGTTGCATACCTTTTTCTCCAATAGATAGACTATCACGAAACTTATACATCTGTAAAAGAGCGTATTCTCTATTGAATGAACCATAAATCATAAAAATCCATTCATTGGAAATTTTTTCACAGATACTTTTGTAGCAAAACTCACAAAATAAATATCTGTTTTAAACATGTGCCGTTGTTGGGATTTCGGATGAATATTTCGTCAACGTTGTGTTCTATACTATAGACTATAGCCCTCTCCCGACCTACAACAAAGCTCACGCCATACAAACATTACTCTATCAACAACAAGAAGCTCACGCCACCTTGAACCATCACAACCAACTGGACAACGTGCGGTCTCCAGCAACAGCAGATAGTCTTGAGATCCTAGGATCTGAGGAGTGAAAAATCTCACCCTCGTCATCCCAATTAAATAGTAGTTAATATTTTCTTTCAATTTTATACCTGTTACAATTTAGAGTTTGTTTATTGTTACACAGAAGTTACGCGCGTTAGTATCGTGACATAATAAAACAAAATTAAACTAATTCTTTTGCTCTCCCACATTTAAATTTATCATCTAAACTCCGTTCGAGCTAGGGAGGCGTGCCAGGTTATCATATCAGATAGCGGTGACGCTATAACGGTGCCGAAACCCTCTGGCGTCCAAGACAGTTGCAGATAAGCTACTAACAATAGCTTGGATCATCAATTAACATGGATCTAATTGTTTATGGTATTATTGGAATCCCTTTTGTAGGTTTTATTCTTGTCCACTACCTATACTACGTTATCAAAGATGTATTCACAAGTTGGAATGACCACTACAGAGGAAATATTCATACCCCTACTCCCACTCCAATTGAACATCCGCAAACCCAACTTGAAGCACAGTTCGTTTTCAACTGTCTCGTCAATGTGCACATCACTTCATTGTCCACAACCTCTTTCAGCAGCAGAGTTCCAGCAACAACAAATCAAGACGTTTCTGAAAACATTTCCCCAAGTCATCGATACCCCAAAACTGGGTTGCACGGATGTACTACAACACGAAATCAATTTAACTGAAGAAAAGCCCAAACATATCGCCCCGTATCCTGTTTCGGATGAAAAACATAGGCTAATCGATCGCTTAGTTTCCGAAATGCTTTAACAAGGTCTCATCAGTGAGTCATAGTCCAACTATTTCTCACCGGTTCTACTCCTTCCAAAACCCAACGGCGACTGGAGACTTGTCAACGACTTCCGTTACGTAAACTCGCTTACACAGGACGACGGTTTTCCAATGAGACGTATTGATGACGAACTACGCTTACTTTCTAACGCAAAGTTCCTTTCAACGGTTAATATAGAAACAGGGTTCTGGGAGGTACCAGTACGTGAATCCGACCGCAGACATACTGCTTTTCGTACTCGAAGTGGGATCTTCGAGTACAACGTAATGCCACAAGGGATGAAGAACAGCCCAATGGCGTTCCAGAGATTAGCAGTTGCCCAGTATATTTCAAAATGTGATCTCTGTCAGCGCAACAAGTACGACTCATTTCGTCAACCGGGACTGACGGGATCGAAGCCAATAACAAGACCTTGGCACAAGCTATATATGGATCTAATAGGCCCATTCCCGCCATCCTCACCTAACAGACATTGCTATGCGCTGGGTATAGTTGGATTGATTTTCCAAATACGTTGTGATTCACCCCATACGTGACGCCTCATCAAGAGCGATCTCAGATATCCTCGATAAGCAGGTTTTCTCTAGATACGGCGCTCCGGCAATCATTGTCACAGACTTCAACTTCTTTTAAATCCTCTACAAGTCGGACATTGTGTAACTTTTGGCAGATACAACATCGATTCATCGCTACTTACCATCCACAAAGCACCCTCTCCGAAAGAGTCAATCGAACTGTCAAGCCAATGATACGCATGTTTCTGGACCAACATAGACACAACAAGTGGCCAGATCACGTACCCAATTCCAGTTTGCAATAAATACTTCAGTGCACGACTCCACATCCAAAACACCCTATGAAATCATGTTTAACACCCCTCCTCGTTTACCTATTGCTAACTTTATTCCTAACAATAACATTGACAATGTGCACTCTGATTTAAATTACAGATTAGCTAATTATTCTAAGGTTTCGGATGACGTGAAAAGGCGACTAATGGACGCTCACCTCAAGCAGAAGAAGAATTACGACAAAAGCCATCGCCCAGCAACACTCCAATTCGGAGACTCCGTTGTCATGAAGACTCTCATGTTATCCAACAAAGCCAAAGGAATCAGTGTTGGTCTCTCCCCCCTATTTGGACCTATTCCCGACGTTATCACCAAAGTTATTAGTGATTTTACCTACGAAATTACCTTCTCCGATGGAACCGTCAAATCCCCAATACATATTCAACTCCTACGCCCATACTGTATAAAGAACTCTAGCGATACCTCTACATCAGCAACCACTTCGGAGGTTGGGCTAAACGACGATTCAGAACCACCAGTACTTAAACCTCCCTCTACGGTCCCTTCGATACCGGGCTCCCTGTCAGCCACCCCTTCTATTCTGTTTCCACCCTCCTTTCTTTTTGACAACATTAACGGGACAAGATGATTTTCGCAGGAGAAATAAAAGGCAGAATTCGAGTGAGAATCTGACACATGAAAATGACAAAAAACGATTTCGATGTTAGAACTAACTTGGATTGGACTAAACAATAAAAATTTTATATGTTGAAAATTCTAGCCAAACAACACTTCACATACAAACTTTTTCGTCTACAAACTTGTTAAAAAACTTCACATACAAACTTGTTAAAAAAAGCCATTTTAAAGCTTGAACTGAAATCATTTTTTGTCATTTTCATGTTTCTGATTCTCACTCGAATCCTGCATTTTTTTCTCCTGCGAAAATCATCTTCGCCGTATTTGACAGATTTTCTCCGTGCCGTTTGGATCACGCAAAACAACCTCGATTCGAACCAGAATTTTCAAAGGAAAAAAATCTACTTCAAGTGTTTCACCTATTTTGAGAAGCCCTGTACATATGCCGTTTTTAAATTTCGGACGAATATTTTCGTCGAACTATTTTGATTTATAATTTAAATCCATATAAAATAGGTTCCAATACGTAGACCATCTTAAACTTTGGGTCCTGATAGTACAGTTTCAACTTTTTCGTAAAAACCCACAACAAAGAAAATCGGCTCATTGAAAAAATTTTCACAACGATTTTTCTAGGAAAACTCGCATAAATAATAATTGTTCTATACATATGCCGTTTTTAATTTCGGAAGAATATTTCATTACATACTTGTTTTATGATTAAATCCATATAAAGTTGGTTCCAATACATGGACTGTCTTCAAACTTAGGCTCATGATAGTACAGCTTCCATAATATTGTAATAACTAACCCACAAAAAAAGAAATTTGGCTCATTGGAATATTTTTCACAAAGATTCTTCCAACATAACTCACATGAACAACATGGAATTCTTGGTTTGTCAGAATTCTTGGTTTGTCATCGATAGCCGCAGGTTGTTGTGTGTGGGAGTTAGCTGGAAGTGTTCCCCTTTTAAATATTAAAAAGCAAAGCATAAAAATATTTAATTCAAAATTCTGAATCGCATTAAAAGCGTTAATCACCATCACCACTGTGTTTATACTTGTCATTGTGCTGAGTAAGTGTCAATACAAAAGCAAGAGTAAAAAGGCCTAGATCAGCTAGCACATCGCCAGTAGGCCAGCAACAAAAAACAATAAAAATTGTTTCGTCAGATTTGGAGTTTGAAAACATCAATTGGGTCTCTCAAGTAACGATTTGTCAAAAATCCAAAACATGCTTGAAAGTGTAATGGAAAAAAGTTATCGCTTGTGATAACACAATTGCAAAGCACAGCAAACCAAATGAAGCGGATCGAGTTGCAACTGCGATGCAAGAATGTCATAATTCAAGGAATTTCTGAGCACTGTGGAGAAGACTTCACAAAACAAACCGAGCTGATGGATGAACTCTGTACGAAAATGGGCATACCTTCTGTTGAACTGATGACATATTTCGGATTGGAAAAAAGTTGAGGGCAAGCAAATGCCACTACTCGTAAAGTTGGTGAAATCAACGGACAAAAGGCTTCTTATGATGATTGCTAAAAACTGAAGGAGAAAATCTAACTAAATGACGACTTAACCAAGGAGGAAAGAGATGTAGAAAAAATCTTGCAGAACCATTTCAAGGTTCTGAAATCTAGCGACCGAGTCTTAGGAAATCGATAAGTAATGGCAATATGCGCATTTGGAAAGATGAAAAAATGGTTCAACAAGTTGGATTGGCCGAAGAAGGGCACCCAATGGACATTTGATGTGAATACCGTTGTGATAATTTTCGTTGAAAACTCTACGTTTATCCGAACATTGGAGAAAAATATGACACGTTTGAATAAAATAAAGCAAAGTTTTAGTAGTAAAAATATGCCCCTATGTTAAACGATACTACGCTACGTTTGAATCAGGAAACCTTTCATATCATATTTACTTGGAATTGAATATATTAATTGGTAGGAAAATTTTGAAGTGCACACTTTTAACTTACAAAAATGAATCTATACAGTTGTTAAAATGTCAATTTATAGCGAAACGGTTTAGATCATGATGTTTAGTAAGTAAATATGACCAATTGTGTGAATTTAGAATCTAAAAACGCAAACCAAGAATCCGTATTCTTTTTGACGTATGTGATTTGCCGAGGGAACTTGTGACCAGTGCCTTTGTCGATTATAGAATGTTATGTGACTACACTGAAAGAAACATGGACAGGGCACTGGGCACCGGGTCTCTGGGTGGGTCACATATATCTTTTACACATATATATTCTTATTATATATATTATGATGACCATGTAAAACAAGATTGTGAATACCTCTTCACAGGCCTAATGCCTATAAAAAGAGTCGGAAATAAATCTATCTATCTATCTCTCTATCTAACTCACATGAAAGAGTTTTTGCGCCTCTTGTGCTCCTTTTGGAATGAGTTTGGAAGTTTGAAATGAGTTTCAACAATCAACTATGATCTTTGGCTTCTCATAATGTATCTTTTAATATTTCGAAAATACAATGACAAAACAAAATTGCATAATTGTAAACTTTTTCGAAAAGATTATTCCAAGAAAACTCACATGATATTTGGTACTTCCTGTGTGTCGTTATTGAAAACTTGAAATTATATTTCATCCAATTATCTGTCTATTAAAACTAAAATTATAGAAATAGAAGAGAAACTATGGCTACTGAAACTCACACGCAAGTTTATTTGTGCAATGCCAGTGCCGTTGCTGGAATTTCCAACATTTCACTCCGCAACTAAGCTGTCTAATGTTAAAAAAGATTGACGTAAATATTTTTCAAATCAGTAGTAGATACCGCAGCTTCTAGTGTTACGAACGTACTTTGAGCAAAGAAAATTGTAATATATTGTATTGTATTGCAAATTTATTGACATTGTTTGAAATTTGTTTTCACATATAATGTTTTCACAAACAGCCAAGGATTAGCGAGTTAATTCAAAACATAAAATTATTCGAAGTCATAATATAATATAATTGTTACATTTTCATGCATTCATCGTCAAAAGTTTCAAATATTATTACATATAAAGTATTAATATAACATAATCGTTGCATAAAACTTGACAGTAGCGAGTCCGCACCCATCGTCAATAGACGAGCCGACATTGGCTTCCGCGTCAAGTTGTCACTTGTTTAGCAGAAAATATCGGTTTTTGGGGTCCTGAGCCCATTACATGTTTCCTGAGTGATTTATCGAAGATTAGTGAGTTTTTGATAATTTTGAGGTTGTTTGGCAGGGAATTCATAGGTAGATTCCTCTTTAGAAGAATGTGGACCTGATCATTAGGTTTTTAGCAACTGGAAGAACAAAATTGTGCTCGCATTTTGAACTTCTTTGTGTTTCCGGTCTTTTAATGAAGAATGGAAAACACTGTGTTACAGGTTCATGAACTGGACCGTTTCAACCGGTATCCAGTTTAGATGTTCCAGCATGTCAAGCTTCTTGCATTTCTGAGATGTTTTAGGATTGACTACAAGTTTTGCTGTTCGTAGTATTATACGATTGATTCGATTAGATTTGTTTGCTGGTAGGCTTCCCCAGATGGGCAAACAGTAGTCTACCAAGGATATAATTAGGGATTGAGTTAATGTACACGCTGAAGAGAATTCCAGATAACGAGCATCCTTGAGGACAGGAACGAAACAGGTTGTATGGTTCTGAGGATACGTTGTTGTAGTTTACTACGATTTTTCTGGATGTAAAGTATGAGGTGAACAGCTTTAGTAAACTTTCTCGTATTCCGTATTCATGTAGTCGAGTCAACAGGATACGTTTTTCGACTGTATCGAAAGCTTGTTGAAAATCAACAAATGCAGCACTCACAACATTCTTGCTATCAACATTGACCGATTGACAGAGCTAGGGTCAAGACGTGTCTTTCTTAGTGCTCCGCTCGTAATTTTTGGTAATAGTCGAAATTACTCATTAAAACAGCACTAGTAATAGCAAAACTGGTATAATTTTAAAGCTAAAAGTTTAGTGATTAGCCTAGTGCAAATTTCAAGTGTGAAAAACTAGTTTTTATAGCACTATTTTGAGAATTAAACTAGTTAAAATCATAGTTTATCTAACTATCGGGATCTGAGGACAACCCATTGAAACATGGAATGGCATAGCAGCGATATGCAAATGGCCCCGTAGAGATAAATAACATATTTCTTGAGTATATATATTCCAAGAGGGTCTCTCTCTTATTCAAATTGACATGGCATCAAAGGATACTGGCACACATGGATTGTTGTCTGTTATAGAAGCTGCCATTCAAGTATTCCTGTCCTACCATAAACGAGAGAGATGAATAGCCATCAAGGAGCAGTCATGGATA
>JAAXOA010000004.1:0-85469 GCA_036561885.1 Salina celebensis | reverse complement strand
TGGTGATTGACTTTAGAGCTACGAAGAGTCGTTTCTAGAAGGTCTCTTGTTCCATGTCAACGAGTAAAAAATTGCACATACACGCTTCCGTCAAAATGTCTATTTTCTGACTATTACTTTCAATTTGAATGGGAACATAGCTCAATCAATCTGATCACGAATAACGAAATATTTGAGCTGATAGATACATAATGAGGAAGAAGGACAGAAAAGCCACATCAAGTAATGAAATGACTAATAATTATAGAACTGAATGACGATGATGAGAAATGCTACTGTTAAAACGTAAAATATTCTCTAGAGAAATTCCTTTGTTGATACAATAACTGCCAGAATGTAGTCCAACTTACGCTCAAAATTACAAACTCTATATGAATGAATGTAAGTATTGTATAACCATATGAGATTGACAATGACAGGTGTCGAAAAACCGTCAACTTGTCAGCAGCCTACATGTCTGTCAGTCAAGTTCTAGCACTGGTGCTGCTTCTGCAGATTATTAACTTCAGTTCAGAGTACCTCATTTCCTATCCTCCTGCCGTACCCTCTCAACAATTTGTCCACATGGTAGCAAGAAGCATAATACCAAACCTAAATGTGCACTACCTTCAACTAAACCCATTCAAAATAACTTCATTTCAAAAATACACTTACAACAACTTACGCAAGCCTTTGTTTTCATCTTTTCCTATCAAGCCTCCATACTACCTTTCACATTTTCTTCATCTTCCACAAATTGTTCCGCCAATCCCTGCGCTCTCAGAGTCAAATTAAAAAGGTGATTTACCGACAACTGCATCCTCGATACAGCCAACATGTCTTCATTCTTTTGCGATGTCATAACATCATATTTATTCATTCATGACACAAGATATTTCCAAGCGTCCTCTTTTGATCAAAATTATCTCTTCTCATTTTCCATCTAACAACATATTACAACACACACAGCAATAACAATAACTTTTTTCTTCTTTCTCAGAACAACATCAGAGTTTTTCGGCTGCCGTCATTCCTCCATAAAATATGCAGATATGTGAGTATTTACTATTAAAAATGAAACATTAAATATGATCATAGAAACAATAATAAGCGCATACACTGGCTCAAATAAACACGTGTATACTTTCTTTTGTGCTCCTTCCTTTCTCTCTCTATTCTAATACGAGTCCCATAAGCACATACATAATCCTGAGTAAAAAAAAGTTCCATTTTTTGAAAGCACTTGTTCCCATCTTTATTACCTCCATAGACGAAACTCTCTCAGTATATACTTTTCCTTTTTCATTCCAGTCAAACTCATCTTCAACTCTATTTTGTCTACTTAAACCTGGAGCAGTGGTGCTTCCAAGATAGCTATTTTCATTGTTAAAAGCGTTATATTACAAGATGAACATATTGGTAAACGGGACCAGTATTTTTGGAACGAAATGTGCCCTTCTTTTCTCTTTTTTTATATTTATCGCCTCATCCTCACGATTTTCCAAAACAACAGCAACTTACATGACATGGTAACCATGGAGCTTTTAGTATTTTTTTTTGTTACTAATGTAATCTATGTGCTTCCACCACACAATTTACTTGCAAAGGTGGAGATTTTTGATTAAAGAAAAGACGGAAACAATAGGTTCCTCAGGGAAAGGTTAATCCTTCTTATTTTCACACACACACTCCACCAGTAGCGAACCATTTAACTGGTTTTGTTGCTCAAAATATAGCCATTCATTTTTTGGAAGGATATAGTTCTTAGGAAATTTTCCTCTAAACATTTCCTCATCTTCTCTTTCTCCCCAAAAGTTTTTTTTCTCAGTTATTCCCCTGTCTGCCTTTTTGCCTTGTGTTTTTCTCTTCACTGAGTTAAGCACATATTGTACGGATGTTTTACTCCATATAAGCTTGCCAAGAGTTGACTAATATCTTAACAAAACACTTTTCTTAGTCTCTGATAGGAGCACGTATTTATTACTAGTTTAGGTATAACAACAATTTATTTTAGAGATACGAGTTTTTCCCACTTTTTTCCACCTATTATGCTACAAGATGTGTTTATGTATCTTTTTCCTTCAGCCGCATTTCATTTTTACCTTATCTGTTTTCTCCTCAATTTTACTCCTCCTCGTCCGTCATCGTCACATGAATGGCTGGATTGTCCTCATAAAAATGATAAGATGAGTATACAAAAACGTCTAATTGTAGCTTCCTAAACCACCTTAATTTAAAGTGAAATTTTTACTGTCATGTTACGAGAAAACAGTGAAACAAACCACCTGACCAAAAAACTCACCCAACCATTTTAAAACGGATGCTTATATTTTATGGAGGAGCAGTTAATGAAACTAAAAGAAAACCATCCAGTGCACGGACAGCAGCAAAACAACATGGCCATTTGTAACGCATCGGAAAATCCATCCAAAAACTGTAAAATTTATTTTCTTTGTTTTCCATCTGTCTCCCACGCGAACTTTTCCAACTGGCTATTTTCTCTGTGATTCATTTTCCTTTAATTGTTCACCCTTTTCTACATATATACAACTTTAGCAAACTTTTTTTTGAACAATCACTCCATGCTTTCCCTCGTATTTCTTTTGCTTGTCTTCCAACTGTCTAACAATTCCAAATCTTGTTTTCCGCCGACCTCACACACAGATTGTTGTGTAAATATTATTACAGCATTTTCTTAACTGAGTGTTTTTTTTTCTAACCCATCTACCGTTTGACTTACCTTTTTGAGAAAGTAAAAAAAAAACTTATTCCTTTTCATTTCTTTCCGTGTGTTCAAGTTTTCCTTGTCGCGTCTACTTGGCATGCATTAAATTTTCAAAGATTTCACTTGTGTTTTTGTGACTCACTCGGGGACATCCAAAACAAGTATAATATCCTGATAAAGCACACCAACATAAAATCACATCTCTCTTCAAGATCGAAATTAATGGGTAAACAGAGCAGTACAAAAGACTCAACAAAAAATATAAGTGTATCTATGCAACAGTAAGACCGACTCACTCAAGTCAGAAAAAGAAATCACAGGAAAAAGGTCCTTTGTGGTGGAAACAAGACAACAATGTTGTGCAAGACATTTTTTTTTCTGCTGGGGAGCAACAAGAGAAGGAAAAGATATATACAATAGAGAGTTACTACCGGCGAAAGCAGAATAAAAGAATACATAAAGCAAGTGACGCATGGGACGAGTGAAGAGAAAGTGTAAGAGAAAATGGAATGAATGGAAGAGAAAAGAAATGGTTAAGAATTGGGAGTTGAAGCCACACAGATTACTCTATTTTTCGTGGTATAAAGGGAATAAAGAGGCACTTGTTACTTTTTTATATTTCTGCTGAGAGTTAAAGGATAAGAAGAATAAAAAAAGGGTAGCCTTATCAGGTTGCTTAATCATGCACCTTTATGATTCCTCCGAAAATATAAAGGTGTTTTTCACACAAGACAATTTTTACTTTTTTTTGTTTCGAGACATTTCACGAGCTTTTCATTCAAATCAATCTTATCTTAGAGAAAATTATGTTTCTTGGAGTGGTTTGTTGTGGAAGCTGGGTATGATTAAGGGAAAGGTAAAAGTTGAATAATGTATGCATAATGGGGCAATCTGTTGGACAAAGAAAATTGCTTTGTGTAAAGAATGACAGTAAAGGAGAGGCAGTAAAAACAAAACTATTTTTTATGGATAATTTATGCAAAATGAATTAAACTGTCGCCAAGTCATAAAAACAAGAGGTGGTACACGTAGGGAGTTTAGTGAGAGAGAAAAAAACACAAACAGGAAGGAATTTTACGCTTCGTTTGCTGAGTCTTGAAGCACAGAAGGGAAAGGTGATACTGGAAAGTTGTGTGATGCCAAGTAATGACATGATATTCTCTACTCCTCCGTAATTGTTTTATATTTTTAGCAATTTAAATGTATAGAGTAACAATGTAGTTGTAAACATAAAAGAAGAAAAAAACATCTAAAAGTGGCAGTGTTTATGCAAGTCTTCTGATTCAGATGACTCTAATTTGTGCTGGTGAGTTTGGAAATAAGCTTAAGACATTGTGAAACCCAAAATGCACCACACAACTGAATTTGGATCCGAGCAAACTCTAGCGTTGCTGTGCAGAATTAACAATGTTTCGTTTCCTTCGTTCTTTCTTTTATGGAATGGCATCATAATATCTACTTGTCTTATGTGCTTTTGTCACGTCAATTTTCAGCCAGTATTTTTTTGGCGAGTTTGTGTTTGAAAAATATTACCTTTCGAAGGAGAAAGTTTAATTTGGGAAGAAAATTTATTCTACTGTTTGATTGCGTAATTTGACATTATGCAAAATACATATACAATGTGCTCATTCTTTTATATAGGACTACCATTTTGAGCATTTCTAAGCCCCGGTAGCGTCAAAAAAGTTAGGACGAAACTTGTGCAGGAAGAAATGTGATTACGTTTCGTTCAAAATGATATCCATTTTTCCTTTTCTCCCGTTGTCGATCTCCGGTACACGTCCAATAAAAGCATTCGATAGATCTATAGAGAAAAGCCAGACGACGAAGAAAATGACTGCAGTCGATCACGAAGCGAAAGGTCCGTGATGTGATGTGATGCGACATCGTTTGAATGGCATGTGGCGTGAGATGGAATGGTATTGTAAAAAAAAATGCCACGGGCTTCTTATGTATATGCAGTCATATACTACGCCAGCAAAAGAGCCTACTTTTTTTACTGCTGTTGCAGCAGCTTCTTTTATTACCCACCAGGAATCCGTCTCCTTTCTCTACTTTCACTTTATAAATGCATTATGCCAAGTGGATGTTACACAGTCTCACGAACCAATGCCATCTTTTACGACAACGATCAAGAAAGCTAGCAAGACGACTGAGGGAAGAAAAAGGGGGGTCTCATTAGGAGCGTCAAATGGGCTAAACTTCATATAAAAAAAGAAAGTGATGCAGGGAATGAGGATCAGAGTGTATGTATATTATCGCGAGTGGCATGTTCATTGATGCTCTTCTACAGGAGACTCAAAGACAGCTATGTACACCACAAAACGAAAATAGCAACACAATGAAAAATTTCACTCCTGCTTTCCCTTCGTCTTGTTCGACTTGTAGCGTAATCATCATCATTCGTCTGACAGAATGCATATACCTATCAAACCAATGAGGTCTACGAAAATACCTTTTCAGGAGCGGAGATGAAAGTAAGAAGCCTTCTCCTGTAATCATTTTCTAGTACATGAAAAAAACACTGCGACACGTTGTCACAGATAGACTGACGCTTATCTCTTGTGCCATCTTTGACAAACATTTGAGAATGCAATTTACAGTTATAAATAGTTTTGGCTTTATGGCAAGAATAGTTCATTATTGGCTCAGCCAACTATGTACTATGTACCCATTTTAGGCCCATTCACTCAAATTATTGCTAAAAATTCTTCCATGATCTGGTTTAAAAAATTGTTACAATATTTTACTTTGCTTATGTCAAATTTTTAGTCAATGCATGTGAGCATATGTATGCATCAATGCTAGATACATTTTCTGATTGTCCGCTCAAATTCCCAAAAGCCTCATTCTTTTTGCTTGAATAGAAATTATTCAAACACATTATCACCAAAAGTTAAGATAGCTTTTTCAAAATAAATGCTACGTAAATTGAACGATGGAAAGTGTACAGACAATAATGACAATGACAGTGGTAAAAGAAGTAAGCAAAACCTTTTTTTTCTCTTCTCCCTATAATCATACTTCTTCCTTTTTTCACTAAAACATGAAAAACCAAAGAAAAAAAAGTATTTTGTATACTGCGGAACCTTGTATTTGAGAAGATGAGAAGCATCAGTTTTCCCTGAAAATGGGAAATGGAGCTGTATAAAATACAGCAGTTTTTTTTTTTCTCTCAAACTTTACTCACCATACATTCATTTTTACAAAAGGAAAAGAAATAGAAGAGGAGCCACAGCCGAGGGAAGCGAGAGAGAGAAAGAGAAAAGCAAGCCATTTGAATGCATGCGACTGTCAGTCAGAAGACATTAAGGTTCCTCACGTAACCCATCGAGGGGACTCATCAGTCCTCGTAAAAATGTCATCCGGAACGACTTGACATCTGGGCCTTTACTGCCAAAATGCCTTGTGCTTCTCTCTCCACCTAAAAGACGAAAAAAAACTTCTTTCCAGCCTTGGAAAAACGTTCACTGATTCGGTCACTGTGTAATTATCCACTGATTTACTGCTATCTCATATCCCAACAACCAGAAGAGCACACACACAACTTTTTGTATTACTTTCGAAAACTATACACATTCATACCACTTTCCCACTCACAAAAACCTAAACTTACTCACCAGTAGGATATAGATAGACGGGACTCATACAGATTTCTCAGTACACACCAATTTATATCTACTTTTTTTTATATTGATCTTGTTTTATATGACGACTACGTCGACAACCAGGAGATGATGATGACTGCAGCCACAGTACTACTGTTGCTGCTCCTTTTTGTAGTATCCTTAAACATATACATTTTTAACCATTTTTATACTTTCCCCGGTTTTTTCACTCTTTAAAAAAAAAAAAAGAATGGAAAGGTCTACATTACAACATGCTTTAACTACAGATATATTCCAAAGGAGACTTGTGATTGCCGTTTATTACATTTTCGTCTTTACGAGAAATCGAAAAAAAGAGAAACGAGCAAGGCCCACACACGACAAAGAGTGTCTTTTCTTCATGGGATGCCATAATACTATCATCATGTTCAGCAAAAAGAGAAAAAAGTTAGATTTCAGTTGTCAATGAGAACAAGATCGGTGATGCTCTACTCACAAAAAAAGTCGAGGGACAGTTCATCCAGAGGGAGACAAAACTTTCAAGTTTAGAGAAATCAAATGTATTCATTAAAATAATATGTACCTTTGCTTCCTCTAATACTATATATAATGCCTTTTTTGCCTTTTTCTCAACACGAAAAGAAACTTTATATAAAATGTTAACAAGCTTATCACTCTCCGTTGGGGATCAAGGCCAAAATTAAAGAGAATGAATAAAAGAAACATTAGAAGAAAAACGTTATTTTCTCCGATCGAAAAAATACTCGCTTCCAGAAAGAATATCATATCGATTTCCCGTTATTTTTTCTTGTAACACTCCCTCATTCACACGTCAGCAGAGTCAGCACTCATCAAGGATTTTTTTGATGATGTCAAATCAAAATTGATGGTGACAAGATGGGACACTGCTGCTATCAAAAAGTTATTAAGATTTTTTCCGCTCATTGGGAGGAAAATGCAGATGACTGTAGCCCGATGACATCCACTTGATTTCGAGGGAAAAATATATAATTTCCTTTTCCAAGTGGCACGATTATGATGACGAGAGCATTGTCAGTCGTAAAGAGTCAAGGTATGCATACATATTGTTATTATTAAGTATATTTTATGAAGGAATTAAATGACTTTCTAAATTGGATGCCAGGGGTTGCACGAGGAATGAATAGGTGCACAAACTGCTTTTTATTGCTTTGTATTACTGCCTTTAAAATTATGATTATTATAATAATCATCTTTTCCTCTCGTTTGCTCTCCATATCTCTGCCATTTTCAGTGGATGCGATAGCAGGAAAAAAACAAGAGGGAGCCTAGTACCAAAGGCTAGACTGGATTGTTAAGAAGTTCATGATGATATCAGAGAGAGAATGACACTGGTGTGCACTATAACAGATGAGGCTGATGACGGTGCTGATGTCTCTTCAGAAGCTCACTTTATCTCCATTTTTTCCTTTACTTACCTTGTCCAGTGGGTGTATATTAAACTGAGTATTCTCAAGGTACGCTTTGAGTTTTCCCAATAAAGTTTCCAGTTCCTTTTACAGGTTTTTACTATTCATCCAACCACCAGCGGCTGTGAGAGCTCCTCCAGGAGAAGATTTGAAGGGGAAGAAAATATAATAATGGGGGCTTAAATAACTTTATGCCATGTTTTTCCCTGAAAATAACCCACATTAAGCCAACTTTTAATTGCTCCCTGCTACATTTAATCCATTTATTGGAGATATGTATGCTCATCATGTTTTCATCCTTCTATTCCATCCGAGCAAGCGTACGTACGCAGTAGTCATCATGTCGATATAATGCTCGTCACACACGTAAAATATATGGGATGACTGAAAAAAAAAAACATATATTTTTAGTGGCAGTGGATCACCCTGATACTGATGAGATAGCGGAAGGATTTTTAGAATGGAATACAATAAAAACTTGCAGACTGAACGACCCAGGAAAAAAGGCAGGAAAAACCAGGGAATTTAGTGTTGATGAAACTTTTGTTTTTCTTTTTTTATGGAGTGGGATCAGTGTCGTAGTCATCTCAAAGTGATGACGATCCCGGTTAAAACTGAATAGGGAAAAGGCAACCACGCTTTTCCGTTTTTTTCCAGTTTCCTGGAAGAAAAAGATATAGAGCTTTTATACGGGGAAAGATCGTACGTCTCTTGCATGCACACTACATACTTTAGAAGCATTTTCCGTGGAAAATTTTCTCCCTTCTGAAACCAGTGCAAGACTGAGTTCCAAAACAAAAACTTAACTGCTTCTTATTTGCATCTCTTTCCCATCCCGTCAATCATGATCTTGACAGAATTGCTTTGCACGATTGAGCGACGCCCTTCTATATAGATAGCTTTTGGAGTAAAAACAACCACTGCCACAAGCGGTTCAACAAGGCTACTCGTCTCTCATCTGATGACGATCATCATTTCACCCTCTTCCATTTCTCCAGTCACTTTTTGTGTATTTATTACATGCATTACTGTTAAAACTGCCTCTTCCTAGTAGTCCTCTTCCTAGACTTCAGTCGCTTCTCTTATTTTTATCTCACCACTGTTTCTTTTAATTTCTTTTTTTTTTTGGCTCCTGCATCACTCTCGATATATTTTACATCGGGATTGAATGAACGAAATGGATCCAAAATTCGACTGGCATTAGACATAAAATATAATAAAATTCAAGTTTCCCTCTAATGTTTTAAAATGAATGAGAGAAAATAGAGTGTGTATGTGTGTTTTCCCGTAATAGATAGTTGAATTGGACTATTACGCAATAGTTAGGTGCATTGGTAGACAAATACATTATATTTTTCGAGTCCTCAAATACTCATGCAGTGGAGTCGTCGTCAGTGGCGTGGATGTGCTTTATGGCGCTCGTAACTAAGATCTATGGGATAAATAAATTGGAGGAAAATGTCGTGATTAGATTTTTCTCTCTCTCTAGGTGGGAGGAGAGCAGTTAGAGAACTAGAGGCACCATCAGTATTTCAAAGAGGAGGAAAAAAAGAGGAAAATGAGTAAAAGTTGAGACATGAGAGCTACGTTGAGGATACTAAAAAATGGTCGTTAAAAGTGTCTACCTTTAGGGAAAAAACATGAATGAGGGATTGCGCGTGTTGTTGTTTTCGAAAATTGGGAGGAAAACCAATAAAGGATTAAAAAATTAATGGCTTTGTTTTGATATGAGCACCATAAATTGTATATATATGCATACATAAAACACACTTGGAGCAGGTAATCAGGCAAGATTTCTAAATCAATTTTAATTAATCACTTCAGCCCAAAATCAGTTATATCTTCACCCTCACATGTTCTATCTCTCAGTATGGTACTCAAGTACTGGTATGCATGAAATAGCAAACAACGTTCAAAAATCCATCTATTAAACTCATACAAAATCTTAACTTGCTTTGTATCTATTTTTTGTTTGTTTTAACTGCCTTTGTAGAACTAAATCCAAGTGAAGAAGTGACTAGGTATGAAAAAGAAAACAGCGTTTACGGAGTGAAAGTGAAGGAAGAGGTTCTCCTAATATGCCTGTCCTGTTCCATTAGCAAAGCGACAAGACTTTCTCTGTCCTGCTGGAATCCCCAAACATAAATAAGACCTCTTCCACGTCACTCTCACGTTTCACTTGCGTTTCTTTCATACTCGATAACCATCGACTCAAAAAGTCCCCTTTAAGCCTTATTTATGTCACTGGGACGGACAACTCTTCTCATCCCACCATATACCACTTAACTTACCCCATCACTTTCTATACTCTACTGGCTTTTTTTCTCTTTTAGCTACATACATATCTCTCTCCTACCATCTATCCCCACAAGTATCCATCCTTTTTACTACTTTTTTCCCCTTTCATCTTTATTTTAGGTCCCTGCTCAGTTAAACTTTCTCTTGTCCATCCGTCCATCGCCATTCCATCTTGTATTGTGTGAGTAGTAACTAACCATCATCATCAAGATCCTCCTTAGCGCCATACTATCCCAGTACTCCACCACCACACACATTCTTACAAACATCACAACTTGTATCTTTTTTTTCTGCAACTGGTCTAACCATTCACTCAAAATCAGTATATCGCCTCCTACATTTTTGTCTTTCTTTCTCTTAATAATACGTACTCTGCATCCATAAAAGCCTATCTTGAAGTCTTCACCAGTTTTTTTTTCTCTTTTCAGTCTTGTCTCTCCGCGTATCTATGTCTGTCTGTACATTACAGATGTTGCGCTTAACAAAAGCGACAAGAAATACTGGTGGTCCCTGTAGCCTGACACTAGCACCACGGCTGCCACTATTTTCTAGCAAAGTCATCATCACCATCATTCTTTCTCTAACTAAAAAAAACTCCACACATATTTTCCCTCTTGTTTAGCTGCATTCCATTCCAACTTGATAAAAAGTATATTTCTTTTCAAAGTTCTTAAAACTGATCCTCCTTTATTTTTTTCCTTTTCTTCCTACATTTATTTTCTTAAAAAGAGGACCCTGTGGACAGTACAAAACACACTTGCTTCCTTTCAATAGATGGACAACTCTAGATATTCTCCTATAGTAGCTACTCTATAGGTTCATAGTTTTTTTTTGTCCTGACAGGGGTAAAAAAATCTGATATGCTATAATAAAGCACAAACATATCCTTTGAGACAGCTAGTTAGCCATATACACTAACTTTTCACTCTTTTTTTCTTACTTTACTTATTCTATTCACTCGTTGACTCAATTTTCTTTACTTATAAAACAACATGTTATCTAATAATGTTGAAAAAACGACTATGGTCAGCTATAAGTATGATATGGACAGCCAAAAAGTATTATTACTTGTCTAGGTTTTTATATGACCAGACCACCACTACTCTCTTTCTTTTAAGTCTATGTCCTTCTTTTCCCCGTTTTTTATTTTTTTTCGGCTTTAGAAAAAAACACACCAGAAAATGTCCCTCTGCTGCTTCCCTGCACTTCCAATCAACATTCATTTTTTTCCTCTGCCTTGGATCTGGATCAAGGGATGTGATTCTTGCATCTCGCATCTCATCAGGATCAACAAATCTAGTCTATAATTTTTTCTCTCTCCTTTTTCACTCACTGTTTCTAGCTTTATATCGAGCAAGTGGAAGAGAAAGTAAACGAAAAAAACAGGATGAAATGCATTGCATCATCCGTGCCACCACGACATCGCCCTTTTTTCCTTTCATTTGTCCCGCTGCTCCAAACTACCGTGAATGTTGAGTACACATAGTCGAGTAAACTAAGTAAGCAAACAAGTACGCTTTTTGCACTATAATTTTCCAGTGAAAGTGAAGGCTATATATAACGACTTGTCATCCCATATATTATACACATTGTTGGATGTCTGGATACATGTCCAGTAGTGTCCAGTTTTTTTTCTTCGTCTTTGGAGTGAGCTTGTGTATACGGCAAGAAGAAAAAACACTTTTCCTTCTTCCTGTTGTACGTGCCATCCGGTACATATTATATTATTCTTATGCTTTCTCTCAGAAAATTTTTCTGCTTGAGTTTTTTGTGCCACCCGAAATTGTGTATGAATGCCTCTAGGCCCTGCCAAGAATGAGGAGCCAGGTCGTTTCTTTCCAAAGTATTAGGATTGGTTGGACAACTAAGCTTTAGAGAAAATGCAATCTTTACTTTCACCCTAGGAGTGATACTCTCTTTCTTCTCCATCTTCTGATGATGATCATAATCTCGTGTTGGTCTCAATTTAGTGAAACGGACAGACGAAAATCAGAGGAAATCAGGGACTTTAAGTGATCCCTTCCAATCCAGCACAACTAGTTATTTCCCTTTTCTACAAATAATGTGATTCTCAAATTGGACCCAACACTTTCCAAGCTTCCATCTCTTCTCCTTATTCCAATGTGATAATTTCTTCCGCTTCATGTTTCATTTGTGTCCAACACTGGGACGATTGTTGCAGACAAGAATTCATGAATTGCCCATGCACATATTGCTGAGATTCATACAGAAGATGCCTACTTTCACCTTTGTCCTTGTATGCTATACACCCCTTTTTAGTACTACTACTACTATATAAAGACATCTACAGTACACATTCATTTGAAACATTACACCTTTCTTTTTCTCTTACTCATAGTATAAGTATGTACTTGTTTTCAAGGTACTTTGTGTGTGCAGTTCGTCATCATGGTCATCATGTCCATATGATCTACGTACAAACTGCTGCCACTGCAAACACCATAACACATTCTATTTTTTCTTGCTTGCTACTCTCATCAGTAATTACACTGAACAGTCAGGGGAATACTCAACCAGAAAAAAATCCCGCCTGAGGAATAATAAAGAGAAAGACGGGCGCAAAGAAGAAAAAAGTACTTTGTCAGAAAAAATACGAGTTTGCCTTGGAATGAACAAAATAATAAAAAAAGAATAAGCCTTGCTAGTATATTTTTTTTTGTACTACAAAGTACATACCTCACCCCTGCAACTTCTATTACATTTTCTTTCGGTGAAAGGCGAGGTAATGAAGAAATTGGTAGAAAGAGTCACGTCACAGTCGTAATAATTGTCAACGACCTGAACGGAACGAAAGAAAATGCTTAAATGCAGCTTTTTTTCTCTTCCTAGTGGATATGACTAAAAGTTGTAAGTTTAAGAGTACATCTTCTGTTGAAGAAAGGACGAGCAATAAAAGGCGAAATAGACGAAGACAAAAAAGAAAAAGCCACGCTTCAAAATAATAATGAAATGGCCAGCTTAGTTAGTTTACTGTGCTGCAATCTACTAAATAATATACTAATATAAAACTTTCCCTGATAATAAATGTGCCAGACAGGTTATCGTCACAAGTTGCTTTTTATATAGGACGCATGATAGCCGATAAAAGTGAGAAGGAACGCGTTCATATTCAAACATTATTCAGTTCAATTTAATTTTTTCTTGGATAGTGACAAATCCTTTCCAAACAAATTCTAGATATTTGTAGCACTGTGCGTAGCGTACTAGAATGAACTCACTCTAGTAGTATGAAATTGGCAATTTATTGAAGGTATTAATGGAAATTATTAGGTGGTGGAGGAAAGGAATACCTGATTGTAGCCTAAATAACAACAAATAAAGCTAGGATTTTTTTTCGCCCAGGAAAGAACTTGTGTTGTTTATTTTGGAAACGTGACTTCAATATAACTTGGCGTAAATAGAGAATAAAAACTGTGAAGAGAAAGTTATCCGGAAGCTTATGTCATTGTTTGTTTTGCCTGGACAAAGATTTTTTTGTAGAAAAATACAATAATATAAATATGTCTTGACTAAAAATTGGAGGATACAACTTGAATGAAAAGAGGGAAGTATAAAACTGATTTCATTTCATATCTTTTTCTTGTTACTTATACCTTTCTTTAAGAGGTATGCTTTTGGGAACAACTCCTAATAAAATAAATTTTTGATAATAATAAAAACAGGAAAAGGAAAGAAGGGGATGCAAGATGTGTAGGGATGGAATGAAAATACTTTCTGGATTTATTTGACAACTAAGACAGAAGAGAAACAAAACTGCTCCTGTGTGTTCTTTTTTTTTGTAAATGTTTAAATGCAATCAAGTAGAGTCAACAAACCAGTCAGAATGTGAAGGAGCTAGCTAAAAGGTGCATATTGCTGTTAAATTGGCTTTCTTAAGTTTTTTTTTGTTACTTTTGTTCACTCAAAACTCATTCCATTTAGATTTCATTTAAAGAGTAAAGCTCTCCGGCTTTTTTTTCTCTCTCATTCGACGCAACTTGATATCATCCTAATTTTCACGGTTGTCCTCTCGAAACAAGGAAACTACTGGAGAGAAAGCGAGTGAAAGGTCGTTTCGCTTAGAAAACGGATTCCTGTTCGGTCAAGAGATGCATTGATTTTGTAACTTTTTCCCAGGAAAAAGGAGATGGAATTCTCTCTAGGGAGAGGAGACAAGTCGTATATTTGTCGAACACTCACCTTTTCAATTAATTAGACTGAAAAAGAGTGTGTAACTATTTACAAAACTATTTTCTTTGTATTAATTACAAAACAAAAATGCCTTTCTCGTGTTTTTCCAGTTTTCTTGTCTTGGAAATCCTGACATTGTTTTTCTTTCAGTCTCTGTTGTGTTGTTGGAGTAAAACTCTAGGTACACAACACGGCTTTCATCCGTCAAGCTGCACGACTACTTTTTTGTTGAATACTTTTCTCAGGCTAATTTCCTGTTGTAATAGCATGGAAGATAGATTTGAAACGTCCCACAATTCTTGGATAATGCTCTTCCGTTATCTCTCTAAAAAGTTGCTTGCTCGTCAAAGAATCTTCATAACGGGGCTATTCCACTTGTCGCATATTATTATTCTAAGAGCTGGAGAGAGGAAGAAAAGACATCATTTTCTCCTGGAATTGTTCTAGTCAACTGAAAAGGAAGTATAATATGGATTCATATATTAGACAAATAATAATAGATGCATAAGCAGTTTCTTGTTGGTTATGATTGCAGTATAAAAAGGAGCCAGTTTTTAGATGGAAATGTATACACCCTGCTACACAGTCTTTCTCCAGCGAGTCACCGTTACCACTAAAATTGTACTTGTAACGGGAGCAAAACGACACTCAAGACCCAGACCAAAAGACATTCAAAGTGAATGGTAGAATGGAAAAAGAGGCAGTTTAATGTGACGTATGGATGCCATTCCAAATTCCCTTTTGCATATAAACTAACTACTTTAAGCCCATATGGAACAATGTTATTTGTTAGCGATGATGCGACCGTGGCAGCTAAAAACCAAAAAGGATGGCAGCAGGGTGCTACTTTTAAAACGGTTCATTCATATCGTCGTCCTCTCCTCGTATATATATGTTTTTCTCTTCTGGTGGCGGCTGCATCTCATCTCTTGTTCCTTTCACTACTTTCTCCTGCTGCTGGCATGCTATTATTATTATATCACAAAAAATGTAGCACCATCGTCCTCATCATCCCATCCATCCCACCAAGAAAACGTTCCCTAGCCTCCTCTTCTCCTCTGACAGATATACAAACGCGAAGATGTTCTGAGGAGAAAAAAAAGAGAACGGGACAATGTACACACTTTAGAGAGACAGAACCGTTCACACAACTACGCATCACAATCATCATCAAAGAAGAGAGAAGATTGTAAAAAGTAAAATGAGCTTCCAAAAGAGAATCAGCAAATGACCGTCTTTTGTCTCTCTCTCGCAGTTTTTTAGAGTAATAATCAGAGTACTCTGTATGCATACATTCGACTTGCTTTCACCCATTAAATCCATCAGGCTAACAGACACGACGAGGATGAAGACGACCATCCTTTCACCCAGCAGAGGCACACATCCATGAGCAATGAAACAAGATGAAGAGGAGAAGCCAAAAGTAATACAAAGTACATTACGGATGTGCTTTCGTCTTCCAAGGAACTGGAAGGAGAAAAAAACGCAGAGGGAAAACTCAACTTTTGTTTATGAGCGACTTTACTAGTTTTTAGCATAGAAATTTGCTTTTCTCTTTGTCTCTTTTTTATCCTTCATCCCCGTACTCTCATTTCACTCAGCTTCTTTTACCATCCAAACTCATGTTAGAAATTTTTTTAGTTAAAAAAATTTGCATATGGGATATATTATAGGTATAAGCCCTCCTCCTGGAACAAGTTGATGCGTTGTACTTAGCAAAAGCTTTACGCTTACTGATAGCCACTTACAATATTTTACAATCATCATCAGCGCTATCATCAACTTGCAATCTTTCTCCTTTTCCGTTCACACTTGAGCTTCGTCTGATGAGACTACCCAAAAAAATGACTGTCAGCCGATGGAACAGATATGCATATTAGGAGCTTCAGCTGAAATTTAAAACTAAACAGATTCAAACAATATCACAACACCATCAAGATGACACTTTAATAGCAATATCAGACATGAGATATTTGCAAGGCTTGCACCAGAAAACAGTTTAAAATTGAAAGCATTTGATAGCTTTCTCCAGACACAACTGCAAACTACATCGGCCTTACACTCGGTTCAAATACGTTATCTTTCTAAATTACGTTACAGCCTAAGAAACGCATTATGTGATGTTTATGGCTGTATCTGCACGGTTGACTGATAAAAACCCTTGACGTTTTTCTTTGTCGCAGTAGTTAAAATCAAACATTGTAAATGACTTACAGGAAAAATTACAATCAAAATCAAGTTGTAGTGACAGACAATCCAACTAAGCTGCTCGCAGGCTTGATCCTGTTCCACTTCCTCCTCGACAAGGCACTCGGATGACGACCCCTTCCAGGTCATTTATGCATATTAAAGTTTTCCTCGTGAGGTTCATAATTCACAAATAATATCACTTGTCCATTAGCCAGCTTTCTTGTAACTTTTTCCTTCAAACATCATTTCCTTCACAGAGCCTGATGGGATACCATAGAAGAATTCATTTTCGGCCATTTTGAAGCCATGTTCCCTGACTATTTTAAAGAAAAAAAGTATGCAAACACTCACTATTTTGTGTAATATATCCGGACATGTTTAATATGTCTTGTAAGCAAGTTGAATGTTGTTTCTCCATGAGTCTGTTACAACCGCATTCATATGCATGTGATGTGCTATACAAGGAAAAGCTGTAGAAGTCATCATAAAGTTGATCGCGCTAGAAAAAAATAGTTACAAGAGAAAAGGGAGGAGAGAGAAAGCACATTATTATTTTGAGAGTGTGTGTACGATCTAAAATAGGAGGGAGTTTTAAAAGGATAATTATTTTGCAAGTAGGAAGAAGAAAGTAGTAAATGTAGTAACTCTTGACTTGGTGGTGATGTTGGTTGGCAGTTTGTTGTTATTTTCTCGCACTCCGCTACCATATTTATTTGTAGTGCAGATGCTCATATTAATTCTCGTTAAAAACTGTACGTTAAACTCTTTGCCACTGTTTTTTTTTACATAATTGTCCCTATACAGATAGATTTTTCAAGTTAATAGTACTTTTAAAAAAATAGAAACATTTTGAGGATTTCTAGTTAAAAGGTACACCAAAAGCAGGGGGACTTTGTAGGGTTGATGATAGGAAAATGGGAAACGCTCTCGGTAACAAATAAAAAAAGGTAATATTATTATGTATGAAAATATATGAACGTTTCGTGCCGCACACAAATGCAGAGGAAAAGTTTTTGGAGACCGATTCCACTCCTCGTTTCCCGTCGTTTCACTCTTCTTTATGAATCTGTAATTAAAAACTTGTACATATTTACGATAATTACTGGTGTCGGGCCCATGTGCTGCCTAGTTTGACTTCAAACAGCGGGTCTACACAGAGATCTTTACACTGTAACATGATCCCTTTTTTGCAGTTTCTCTCTTCTAAAGTGAAGAATATGTATTCCGGCCGAGGCGCTACACACACGTTACTTTCAACCCTTTTCTCCACTTTCTTTCCATGCCAGCCTGCTCGTCATCATCAAAAGCATCTCTTTCCTTCCATCAGCACACTTTGGTCGTATATATTCGAAAAGGCCGTTATGAGAATACGTATGAGGGTTTAAAGTGGTCCACACTTCATACCACCACCATCATCAGTTTTCCCCGGATTCCTCCTCACTTTCTCCCTTGTATGAGGAGTGCTTGTTTCAGGGTATATATTTCACGGGGAAAAGCAATAAGACGAGAAAATGCATGCATCACACCGCACCACCTTCAAACAAAAACGCGACAAACCATCACATCACTGACTGCATCAGTATTAGCGCATTAAACGACCTTTTTCACTACACCGCTTCATTTTCTCACACATTCCATGGAAACATTTTTTTGTATGCATTATGAGAGGGACGTGTTGTTCTTGCTAATTTTTTGTTCTGTTTCCTAGAAACAATCGCAGTTATGGACATTACAACAGACCGTGTTATTAGCTTATTGGTTACATTATTGGGCTGAGAAAGGCCGTCAAATTTATTTTACTTGCAGTCAAAAACATTGACAAAATGCAAACAGAGCAATAATAATAACACTTGGAGGAGTATAAAATGTGATTGTTACACAATGTGGGAACTGCAGGGACGTTTCATCACGGCCATATACAAATTACATTTTGCCCTTTATATAAAACCTTATCTTTTAAAAATTGATATGATAACAGAGTAAGATAGAAACAGAAATAAGGTGAACAATTTGTCTGTCAGTGCAAAGTGTAAAGTCTACAGTTTTGTACAAAACAACTCAAACAAATGATGTGGTCAGCAATTTTATTTTATTGTTTAAAAAAATATGTTTATTAAAGGGTTTCCCTTGAAGTATAACCCACCATGTTTTTATTATATGGCTCGGCCACTCAGAAAAAAAGTCGTTTGTAGGAAAAGATGGTCATCTAAATCTCCTTGATTCACATTAATTGGTATAATTCCGCTGGTTTTCTCATCTAAATTTTTTTATAGGAGTTTTCCACCGTTACTCTGTGAGGCTAGCACACACAACGGTCGCCTGGATTATAGAAATTTACGATTGGTTTGTGTGTTTTTCAGAGTTGTTTGCTTTTTAGTCAGTTATCTTTGCTCGTTATTTGTGTTGATTACAGAGTTTCTCTCTCCAAAAAGTTTTCCGTGTGGCTGCTGGTTTCCAAAAGCCTGGAAAGCTTCCTCTCTTTCTCTCATTTCCCATTTTATATGGATTAGGAAGATATTGATGATGCTTTAAATGAGCTTTTCTGCATAATTTTGTTGAAAACGCAACTGCTCAGAGGGTATGCTGAGAAAAATATCATGACAATCAGAACGACATATTAAAATACATATTATAGCAACGAAGAGTCCACATGAAATGCTGTTATCCTTCTAATTCTTGCTCCGCCAAAATTGCCACTATCACTTTCTCCTCCATGCTGTTGTCTGTGTTTTTATGAATTTATGTGTGACTAATATTAAAAGGAAAATTCAACAGTGGTCCAACGATCACCCATCCTTTACAATTTTCCGTAGAGCATCTCATCTCAACCGGAAATCGTCTGGGATCTACACATGACTGTTTCGTTAAAGGAACACAAATAAATATAAACTTTTTGTGTGAAATAAAAACAAGTTTTGAAGTCAGCATAAACTCAGTTTTCTCCATGTTATAAAACCCAACAGGGGTTTAATACAAATATTACTACAAGAATATCACCCAATACAATTTAAAAGAAAACTGATACTTTCTTTTGTTTCCTGTCCACTCTCATCTTGTCGTGCTGACTCAACCGCCAATGTGATACCGGGATGTTGTCATCCAAAACATGAGTAAAACTAAACCCGGCCACTTTTCCGGTACAATTACTCGCGTCCAACATGGCATTTTTTGTTGTTGGATACACATTGGATGGGAACGTAAAGGATGCGATACGGCATTAGAATTGAAATCCGTGTTTTATTCTAAAACTAACTTTCAAGTACGTATATTTTTCCTCAAAAACTAAATGCTATAGTGACAACAGTAGTACAACTGTTTTCCCCGAAATTGCCACCTTTTTACCTGACTTAACTTTCTACGACATAATGTGCCTGTATAAATGTAGTAGAAGGACAGGCCAGACTTCTCTCCCTCTACACATTTCTCTTGTACACTGACAAAAAATAAAAGACATAAAAAAGACAAGGAGAAAGTTTTTGGATTGTATATTGTACAGATTGCAGGTGTTGTTGTTTTTCTTTTCCGTTATTTGTTGTTTTTCTTTGGGAAAATTTTAAGCCATGAAAACAAGCTGCATTGAATATACGCTTGTGTTTCTATATCCATATAACATAGAATAGCTTTGATTTTAACTGCTCGCAAAAGATAAATACATACAATTTTCTTTTTACTTTGATAAGAAATAGAATGACTGTAGACACACAAAAGACCGCATCGTTGACGTGGCCATGATGTAAAATGTAGACTTGTGTGTATGCGGTTGCCTTGTTTCTGTCCTGTTTTTGTGAAAGATGCACCCCACCCTCGGCAGCTAAGTGTCTTGTAGAAATTTTTTGAGAAAACTGATGTCCTCTTGTATAGGAAACAGAAAATGTAGTCATGCTACCTACCTAAAACACTCCACTTTCTTTTTTACTTTCTACTACCACTCGATATGAAGTGGAAAAGTAAGAAACTTAAGGAAATACAAATCAGCAACTTTTCCAATTAATGTCAGCTCACGTTTATTATATATACACAACCATAGATTTTCAGATGAGCAGCGGAGTGTTTTTGTTGTGTGGTGGAGAAAGTGAAACTAACCCCGGAAAAAAATTCCTACTGTGATGCATACTTAAGTTGAATAGTAGAATAAGCTGGTAGGGAGAAAACGGCACTGATGAAGGTAATAACCACACGTGATGTGTTTAGGTTGAACAGGATTCGTGGCTCGTCACAAATTTAAAAGTTGTAAGTGTACCACTTGTACTGCGTCATCATGGCCATCTTTTTTCAGACGTTTCCTCCGTGCTTTTTAATGGGCTTCCTCCTCATCCCGTTTTCCCCGGTGGAGAACCATGATGAGGATAAAATGAGAGTTCATCTTACCAACATGTTGGCATATCAACATGAAAAAATTAGCTTGTCGGCGGATGATACCCTATAATAATAATAATGCATAGATGATGAGCAGCCAGAGTACATATTTAGAGTGTAGTCCCTTTCAAAAGTAGCTTAGAAAAACGGTGAATTGTTTTTATTTTAAGTTATTTACTCACATAAAAACACTCCTTTAGAATAGTTCGCATACAACAGGAAAGGTGTATTATATGGGTTTGTTGTTTGCCTCTATCACGTCATCAGCATCTTTGTAATCTTTCTATCGAGAAAGGAGAATGGCTCTTTTCTGTCTTCCTCAAGGAGACACTATCATCAAAAAAAACTTGGGATGAAATAATGCGGACATTTGGTAAATTATAGATAGGATAGGAAATGTTTTGGTTTAGAGCGATAAAAGCTCCGAGTTGTTTCAGAACGTGTGTCAGAATAAATTAGAAAAAAGGAAACAAGATAAGGCTAGATAAAAAAAGTTTTTAAAAAAATATATAAAAGCTGCATAACACACAGGTAGTTTATAATAACACACGTAAACAGCTTATGACGTAAAATGACCGTTTTTTTTAATAAACACCTGGATTTACGAAAAAATGTAAATTAAAAATCTGGAAAGGAAGATTAAAAATAATTATGAGATGTCTTACCGTAGTTTTAAATATATTTTCATGATAAATCACGGTCATCAACTTCTATTATTGAACAAACTAAACAGAAATTGCTGATGAGTTTCCCAAGCTGCTTTCGTTTTTGTTCTATGAAAACTTGATTATAGAACTACCCGCTTCAGTAGATTAGTCTTAATGTAGTATTTGTCATCAAAGTATAAGTTCACGTTACGCTGGTTCATTTTTCCAGCCCTATTTCGTTGAAAACTGATTGAAAATAATGAGATGAAGATGAAGAAGAAGAGTATTTGATGCCATATACTTTCATTATTATCATCACCGACCAAACTCATTTAATAGTTTCACATTATTTTTTTTTACTCTAGCTCAAAACTCTCTTTTTTCGCTGTACACTCCGATTAAAACTTTCTTTTTTTATGTTTCGCTCCCTCAGAGATGGGAACCGAGTATAAGAAAAAAAGTCAAGTTATCATAATCAGTTAAGGACATGAGCTCATATTCTCTTCTCCACTTTGTTTCCATTCTGGACGACGGCTGCCTGGCTAAAGTGGTGTACACAAACTATTTAAAAACCCAGATAATAATGAGGATTGAGTGTGAAATGTAAATGAACCTGGAAGGAAAAAAAACCGATGAGATGGTTGGCGAGAAAGTAAAAAAATGCATTCATAAAAACATAATCTCACTTTCTCCTCCTCAAAGCTAGCACTACACACAGTCCCGAATTTGTTTTAATTACAAGCATGAAGCTGAGCTAAAGGAGAAATATAGGTTGATTTTTTCTTCATTAAAAAAATTTGAACAAACAAACCTGGTGAAAATATGAGCGAAAAAAGTGATTTTCTTTTGGTAGGGGTAAAATTGTTCTTTTTTCATAATAGAGGGTTGATAATGACGAGAATCCACCACCATCCGGGAATATTCAAGTGAAAAAAAAGAAGGGATGCCACATGTTAACAAAACAGACATTGACAAAAGACAAGATGAAAAGAGGGCTGCTGGTAGTGCGAGAAAAAAAAACTCAAGAGTCTATCTGTAGTGCGGTGGATCGTGATCCTTTCCAGTAGAAAAAAAACTCAACAACTCAAGCTGTCTTTCTCCAGGCAAGTGTGGAAAGAGGATTCACTTCAACAAGGCGCTTGTTGCTTTCACCGCCGCGAGAACTGCCACAACGAATTTCTCATCGGGAACAACAAGAAGCCTGCTATTATCAGTGTGTCAAGTAGATTAAATGGCACAATGGCAATCAAAGTATCACCTCACCTTGTAATCCTCATTAGTCAGCCTTTTGCTGAAAATATTCAGAAGAGAAAATTATAATGATTAAAAGATGTGTCCCTCTTGTGAAATGACAGGCGTGAAAAAATCCTTGGGATTAATCAGAAAATCGAGGTGAAATGTCTTTTTTTTCTTTCCAGAGATTAACTTTTTTTCACAATTCATTGCATGACAGAACCATTCCAAAATAGTTCGATCCCTCAAGAATCTGGCACAGGTATGAAATATTAAAAGAAATGTCGCATCTCTTAATATTTTTGTCTGTTTTCTGAAATGAAGGGAAAATAACTAAAAATAGTATGCCTGCCTCATTTTTTTACCGCATTGAATTTTTGTTTTTCAATTTGAGCTCCCGTTAATATTTCTTTTTTGATTTATGAAAATGAAAGACTTTCGAGTTCCCCGACAATACATTGTAAAAGCAACATTTGTTATGTTTCTTCCGTAATAATTTCTCGTTAGATTTTTTTTTTCTGGCAGGATGATGAAAATGATGTGTCTTTATGTGTAGTTTTCACTATTACACCTACTCATGGCTATTTTAAAACACATTTTTTCTCCTCCCTTGCTTTAGCTATCATGCGTCTTTAAAAATTGCAGCTGCCACACTCACTCCAACATTGATAGAAAAATAATGACGGTCGCTTTCGCCCCAGTGAAAGCTCTGGATAGATCAGGTACCTGTTTTTTTATTTCCTGTCCGAGGACCTCCTGCCGTATAAAAATTTAAAGAGTATAGAAAAAAAAGTAATGGCTTCTTTCTATTTTGTCTCTTTTACTTTCCCTCCACACTTTGTTTACCCAACCGACCGGGTAAACTGTTCATTCCCCGCAATAGATAACATTTCGACGACATTTTGTTTAAAGCTTGTTCAATGTGTCGCCTGTCTCTTTTTTTTCCATTTTCGCCAGGACACACCACACCCGAGGAATAAAAAACAATGGAAACCCCTATTCTCATCATTTTTCCTAACGGTATAAATTTTCTCCGTGTTAAGACGCTATTTATACTAACACAACTTTTCAATATACATTTGTCCTCATCCCTCTTCATGGACAAAACAAAGTACAAACGAGCCTTGGCCACTTTTGATATCTATTTATTACCAAAAAACTCATGTGTAGGTACTCAGCATCCTAAAAATCGCGTCCATCTATCTAAAACCCGACTCCTTTCTCTTCTACACTTTCTCCGCCGTGTGTACCGTCCAGGGCATCTTTCACTGTTGAAGAGAAACATGTTAATATTCCCGGTGGGAGTATTGAACACTCATAGATCAAGATCTGTTTGTGTTTTTTCGCTTTTTAAAAGAAATATACTACTACTTGTTGTTTTTTTCCTCTCTTTTCTAGTGGTGATGTTCCGCTAGAATAAAAACTCTAAATGAAGATTCACTGACATTACCTTTTTTTATTTTACAGCGCAGATAGAAAACAAGCCATTCATATTGGTCAATATCTTAAAGTAGAGATATTTTTATTATCTGAATTTTACACGACAGGAGAAAAAAAACGGTGGACAAGGGACGGCTAACCAGGAAAAGAAAACATCCTCATCTTTCTTCTTCTTCAGCGGAAGTAAAACTCTTGTCGAAAATAGCATGGATGGGATTTTTTTTTGCGAGAATCCGTACAGGATTTTTTTTCTCTTTTAGTAAATAAGACTGAAGATTTTTTGTCGCAAACTAAAGATACATCCATGCTAAATCTGGTCTGAAGAAAGGAACAGTATAAAGAGAGAGGACACATTTCTGGACAGATTCTTTTTTTCTCTCTTAAAAAGGACAATGAAGTGGACAGGAAGGAGAAAATAAGCTAAAGGGAAACAAGACATCGTGAAGTTAACTAAACAAACAAGTTGGAAATCTGGTCGCTCTCAGTTGTATACTTACCGCTTTCACATCCTTTTATTTGGCTAGTCAGGAGGATATCAGTTTGAAGAAGAAAAAAAAAGTATTTTTTTAAACATGAATTCTATTGGTGTAGAAAGTGAAGCATGCGAAATCTGGGTTTTATTTTTCCCAACTTATTTCTTCTCCTGGGGCTTCTCTTATTTGATTTGCTTTTGCTTTTATTTGCTTATTTGTTTTATACTAAACACGCTTCGTCTTGCTCTTTGATTCTTGTAAACTGCTTCATGTTTGGCTGTCCAATTCATCTTTAGTTACATATTAAGGGAAAATCCTTAAACACAAGATCATGATGAACTAGCTAATGATTGAGTGAACCAAACAATGACAACACACAGAATTATTAAAAATTATGTACTTTTTAATATTTTTATAGCCCGAGCCGATACAAAGTCTACATGACTAAAAGTCGCATTGGTAATGGTGGCATGGGGTTTCTTGAGTTTTTTTTCCATTCAATGTATTATGTTAAATCGTTATTTTTCTTTTTGTTTTCGTTTAAAATGAATATAAAAATGGTCAGTTCAGTGTTTAAAACAAAGTTGTACAGACTCATTAAAAACTACAAAAAATCAACAAGATCATTAAGTAATGTGGTGCGTTTGCACACTGACCGTTGACTCTATTTCCTAAAGGTACCAGTATCCGACGCGTCGCTTAGGTCTGAGCCAGTTCACAACCAGAAATATGAGAGCACCAATAACAGATAAGAAGAGAACGACTCCAACAACAGTTACAATCATACGAAATCCGTCGTGTCGACAGTAAGAGCCTGTGAATAACACATGAAAAAGAGGAGCGTCAGCCTTGTTAAGATGTAATTTCTTAGTTGCGTCTTAACCCACTACACAAAGTATCAAAAAGAAATGAATGAGAGTAATAATGAAGCAATCGTAATGATACTTACGAGGCCCAAAGTCAATTCCATCTGGCCCAGTGTCACTCAATCCAGTGTGGAAAGCTTGTGCTTGTAGTAACGACAGCAAAAGCGTTGATTCTCTGTTCGCCGAGTGGATCACTTCAGTCGCTTTGCAAAAGTATGACAGGCCCACTGGAGCAGTCAACATGCCAAGATTTCTTGCCCGTAACGTGAAAAATGTCTCTGAAGGGAGTAAAAATCACTTGCTTTATGATAAAGATTGGACACATTATATGAAACAAAACATACTCGCAAGAAAAAATCACTTACTGTCAGGCATATACCCGGGAAATTCCTTTTGCCCAGTATAGAAGATACCCGTGACGGCATCAAGCTCAAAGTAAGGGTCTGAGAATGTGTCATTTGAATACTTTACGAGAGTTCCTCTCTTCACAAATCTGAACGAAATGGTATGTGAGTGTGTGGGTGGATCATCCTCTTGTGGACCGGATGCGGGTAGCCATGATAACGTTATATTTTGAATGAGATCGTCGCAGAATCCGGACACACTAGCGTTTCGTGGAATGGTCAGGAGTGTCGCGTCAGTCTGCAAAATTGTTTCATACGACATGACACGTAATTAAGACACTCAATAATCTATTGACAGGTATTCCATTGGAATGTACATTTTTACCATTGCATCTGTTGTTTCGTATGGAATCATCACTTGGAATATTCCATTGAGCAATATACATGTGTCTGTTTTGTTGTCGTTGGTCAAGCCCCATTTAATATCATCCAGAACGAAATCCTCGTTGTCTGCAAACAAAGAAGGTAAGATTATATTGTTATGTCCATACTAATAGGAACTTTCTCAATCAGATTATAA
Organism: Salina celebensis; assembly: GCA_036561885.1. Taxonomy (NCBI): domain Eukaryota; kingdom Metazoa; phylum Arthropoda; class Collembola; order Entomobryomorpha; family Paronellidae; genus Salina; species Salina celebensis. Next base: position 59,091 of record JAAXOA010000004.1, on the reverse strand, counting down.
AGCTTTATTGTGAAGTTACCTGGATCCATATCGGCCTTGACAGACACAGCAACACATCCTAAAGTCAGTATTGCCAAGATAAATGCAGTTTGCTTCTGGGGCTGCATGTTGGTAACTAATTTTGCGGGGATTTAGGCAATTGTAGTTTTACGCTTAATGACTTGAGATGTTTTTCCACCCAACACAACTCTACGTTGATCTTTTATATATGATTTTAATTTAAAATTCTACTTGAATATTAATCAGTTAAATGATCACAGAGTTCAATAAGTGTTTCAATAGTTGATGAATGTCGAACAATGCCATTATCACAGATACCAACTGTTTTGATTTATATAAAACTGATACAGGTAAACGGAATAGCTGCTTGTTTTTCTCCAAACTGGGATGACTTTCGGTAGCTGCTCGCAATTTGTTTCTACTGTTGACGCAGTTAAATACACAACTTATTAACCTCTAAATTATTTGCGCAAATATGAAAGTACGAAAAATAACAACAAGAACAAGTCAAGAAGTGCACTGACTTGGTATGGTAATGCTTGTCTTCAAGAGTCCAGATAACGAATGGCACAGTTATGAAATGTACAAGAGTAAATAATCATTTAAGCAAGTAAAATACACAAGGATCAAACACTTAAGACCTCTTTGAGTTTAGAAGATAATGTTATTTTTCAACGTTGTATGCATAACGATACGGGTTAGTGAATAACATACACTGACACATCTGGATTTCAAATGATAAACCAATTTATGTGTTTTGTTTATCTTCCTATCTATCTGCCTTTCTTAAGCTTATACAACGGACATCATGCTATTAAACCCCCGAAAATCCTTCAGGATATACCATCATCGTAACAACAAGGAGCCAAGAAAGTCGGTCAAAACTAGATTTGCTTAGTTCCAGTTTCTCAAACCCTGTAATTATGCGTTGCGTTTTATACTTTTTATCCAATATGCGCTGGACCTACTCCACAAAACTTAATTTGCCCTTTTGCTGGTGTCAATATAAAAAAGAAGGCCGAAACTGAACGCAGTGTAATATACGACGCACTATTAATTGATGATAAAAGGTCGTACCAAGTTGACTAGGTAATTTGTGTTTAATTAAGCTAATGGCAGAATAGATGGTGCGCAATAAATTACTCCAAAATGAATGCATAAAATCGTCTTGAAACACTGATTGGAATATATAATGCGTTGAACAACCTTGTAAGTTTGCTTTTGAAGATAGTCAACCATAGAAGTGTTTTAACACATTTCTCTTATATCATCCATGCAAAACTATGTTTCATTTTGTTTGGCTTTGTGTATTAGCTGAAACTAGTCAAAATACCGGTAATAGAAAAAGTGGCTTATCGTAGTGCACACATTTTGGTGTCTTGTCATTTGGTCAGTACATAGCACATGATAGCATTTTGTGGATTCCTTGCCCAAGAAGCCAAACACTTTCAGAGAAGCAACAACGTGCACATGACGATGACTGCGGCTTCAGCATAAGAAGAGAAAAAAAACTGGATTGTCTGGGTTATGCATTTAAATGCAGTTTTGTTTTGTATTACGCACTAAGCTTTTGTATGATATTTGACATTCTTACTTAAAAACAGTGATGGGTTTCATTTCATGGTGTATCTTGTAACTAGGAATCTTATTCTAAGGAAACTATGTATTGAGCATCTTCAAGATTGGAGCTTCAATGCAGGTAAGATACTATACGGCTATTGTACCTTTAAGGATTATCTCTGAGTCACCAACATTCAAATATACTTTGTTACCTTGAAACGCATTGTTGACATTCTTTATTTCGTTTGGTTGTTGGTTGAAAAGATTAATTCTGAAATAAATGCATTGACTGCGTTTTCCAGAATGAAGAAAAGTTTGGGTATTTGATTTAAAACGGCCATGACTGTGCACGTTGCAAGTTCATTGTCATGTGCTTATCATTTAGGAAGGATCATCAATAATGAGCGATAACATAATATTATATACACATAGGAATAATAGGAAATCAAAATGCTTCTGGCAAATACAGGAAGTGAATAAGAACCCGATGAACTTTTATTTTAGAGTTTTTACAACGCGTTTAAAAATATTTACACGTGAACAGCAATTAAAATTCCACTATTGACCCAAACTGAGTCAACTCAATTTCCGTTCTTCGTATTAGCCTTGAAACAGTTCTTATCATGATGACCTGGTAGATCAAATAAAACGTGAGAATGACCACAGTAGCTGTTTTAAAGTTTCCAAAGAGATACAACACTAAAACAAGGAGAATTATTGTCGTAATGATTTCCGTGACAATTAGCCAAGTCCTCATAGAGTGGGTGTCAGTCTACAACATCAAATCAGGCATTAGATTAACGCCACCATTTTCTTAAAATCAATTTAAAATAAATAATTTATTAGTTTGAAAATTAATATTGATCAACATACCCACACCAGTCCTCTGATTAACAAAATCGTAACAAAAAGCTCGCATGTGTAAATTATAAGCTGGATTGATTTTGCGATTTGATGACCCACCACTAAAAAATATGAAACAAACACGGGTTTTTCATGTTAGTTCGCTTTGTTTAGGACATAGGAGTTTCATAAAATATTTTTCATAATACACTTTTAGACGCACCTTGAAAATATGGTGTCACTGGAAACAACTTTCCTGTTAGCGTTTGATTGTACTGATTATCCAGTACGTTGTCTTGACATTCTTGGCTTTCCGTTGCGTCTCCAAAGCAAAGTGTGAAATTTTCAGCCGTGTCTGTTGCGTTCAGGTCCGACTGTAACAAAAGATTCCTTCGCTCTTCTGGTGTATCCACAAAGGATACGTTGTAAAGGGAGATTCCAGTGTAGAGTATAACGGAGCAAATGACCACCTTGTGATAGAAATCCAAATTGTTTTAAATTGCGAAACCAAATTAAACTTATATGTAGATTAACCACGAAAAGTATTTACCAGGTCGATAAATGCCATTAACAAAGCGCCTTTGCGAAACCTTTCCAAAGACCCGTCCCAAACCCTATAACAGCACATTTGAGTCATGACTGAGCCGGTTTTGCACACAAAAACCTAATTCTAGGCAAATTAGTTGCAGGTAAGGATTAATACTGATTTGGGTATTTTGTTAAGAAAACACTAATACATTTTACGTGAAAGTTGATTCTAAATCCAACAAAACAATTTATCAGTTAACATGCGTCAAGCTGCAAACATCCTTGTTACAAAACATTTTGCACTGGTTAAGATACGAAAAACGCTGTTATCTACGCAACTAAAATAGTTCATTTCGAAAGAAGAACTAAATCTAGAATCAAAAGCGTCACAAAATCCTTCTTTGACTAATCGTAAATCTTCTTGTGGTTATTTTCAACCTCATATGAAACTTATGATTTACATTTTTGTAGCTCCTTCTCCTGTGTCAAATTCTAAACGACGCACGTAGGACAGCTCACGACGTAGTTATTTTTTGATGATGTAATTTGGCTTGTCCTTGTCCAGTCACACAAGAAAATTGAGGGAGAACATGATATCCCATAAAAATGCTTGACAGTAATAAGTATAACAATTAAAAGCCAATTTTAGAATCCAATTTGCATGATGAGCTTTTCCAGATACACTCTAAGAATGAACTGAGTGCAGTTTTAGCCTCAGGATAAAATCGTGACAATTTTAATATTTTATATGAAACCGTGGTCGATATAGTACAAAATCACTACTTCCTGCTGAAAATTAAAAGATATAGGCACGGCTATGACGAATCCTTCAACACCGGGCGAACTGTACACTGTACACAAAGGCAAAGTAGATAACAACTATTCCAATGAAATGCAGCAAGGATATAGATAAAATTTAACAGTTGAGCACCCACTTTCGCTGTTTTTGAACTTCAGTTGAACAACATTTTATGACTGGATAAGGAAATATCTCTATTATATATAAAAAAACACTGAGTGTTATCATTCTTTACAAAAAATCAAACGTTTTTGTGTACGATAGGTGTGTGCTTGACTGAAAGTCAATGTAAAACATGAACAAGGTTTTAAGAATACTTAGCTGGCCGTGTCCAACGCTGGCATTGTTTATGAAAGTAATATTAAAAGTGAAGTTTTTAAGCGAATACACGTTTGTTTGCGAAAATAACAGGCAAGTGGAAGTGGTTGCATATTCATAGGATGAAATCAGGTAAAGGTTAAAGTAAAATCAACTGTTGGTAGATTGTATGTTTGCTGAATAATCGCTCATGTTTTTGTTCCTAACAAGTGAGTAAAATTTGCAGAACAAGAGAACATCAGATCTCTTGTCACGTCAATATTCCAACAAGCCAATGCTAACTCATAATTTAGATGCTATGCGTGAAAATTATAGATAGATCACGTAAGGTATGAATTTAGTCCTAATTGTTAGGCGAAAATAGTAAGAAGATGGATGTTACAATGTTTGTTTCTAATTTTGGCGATGTCCTTCCTAAATAGGTAAGATGCGATGAAAGCTGGCTAATGACTAGTCTGAATTTTTTACGCGTTGTCGTTTTCTGTGGACAAGCTTATTCACATGTCTCAACTGTTGTGTACCTACCAACGCATTTTCTTCGAGAAAATTAATTTCCAAAAAGACTGATTCTCATCACCACAAATCAAAATCATAAGAAATATTGTTTTAATGGATGAAAACAAATGTTTCGTTAGTTATCGCGTGGGTTACCGTAATAGTTACAAACATGTCAAGTTTTGACTTTTGATGAAGACACAAATGTACATAAATGAACCTTTTGTGTAAAAGTGAAAACCTACAGAACAGAAACATTTGCATTTCTAACCAAGGGGCTACGTGAGACAACGAGGATTTTATACTGCAAGACGAGTAGACGACTGATATATCAAGAGATGTATCAAGTACACTTTAAATTTGAACGGAGCTGTAAATTACCATCGTAAATCGTAAAGTATAGCATGGTAAAAAAGTAAGTTATATAATCTGTATATAGGTATTATGTGCAAACATTTGCTGGTCGAAAACTGTACGGTACTGCACGCTGCTTTAATTCAACTGAATCATATAAATAATTTATGAACTAATTTTATTATTATGCTAAAATAAAGCTGGTTTAGGATACAAAAGTACAGATCAAGATTTGCATAAATATCACTTATTTCCGACTTAATGAGTGCGTGTGTGTGCAATGGCAAAAGGACATCGACTATCGACAAAGCCGGAACAGAATAACGTTGTGTAAACCCATTAAAGAATTGAAATCGAACCTTATCAATCAAATCAATCAATTATGTATGCATATTGAAAGCAACCACGCTCACGTGTGACAATTGCATAAAAGAATCTTTATCAATGTACCGCAGCAGCAAGTGCTTGACATTTTGTTCATATGGTGATTTACTTGTGGGAGTGTTCAATGCGGACATCTGGGCAACAATTATCTCAAGAGAACGTCACCAAAAAGACAAACGACTTGGCACGAGTCAGTTAAAACACGAGTTGAAAGTTGAAGGTTAACTGCTTAGTCAAAACTCCACCAAACTGTCAAAATAATGATGTATCTTAATCATATCTTAAATCGTTCACTATATAAACCTCACGAATATCCATTCCTTAACTCATTTTAAAATTGAGTAGCAAAATTACATCCAGGTTACAATGAGCTTCAAAGCTACATTTCTGCTGGCTACTGTTGGGCTAGTGGCTGCCCAATGGGATCCCAATTTTGCCCCTGGACGTACTGCCATTACCCATTTGTTTGAATGGAAGTGGAACACTATTGCAGAGGAATGTGAACGATTTTTGGGACCTTACGGATACGCTGGCATTCAGGTATAAATTTTTCACTGTTTCCAAAGCTCAATAGTATCGAGCAATTCAAAATTTAGTCAAAACGTTTCTAAGCATTTAACCATGATTCTAACCTATCACAGATCTCCCCAGTAACTGAAAATGTTGTCGTAAGTAACCCACCTCGCCCTTGGTATGAACGTTACCAGCCCGTTTCTTACAACGTGTTGGTCACCCGCTCCGGAAACGAGCAGGAGTTAGCGTCAATGATCAAACGATGCAATGACGTAGGCGTTCGTGTGTACCCTGACATTGTTATCAACCACATGAGTGGTGAGTTGAAAATACACATTATACGCGAATTGTAATACCAAATAATTTTATGCTGGGTGTTTATAAATCTAAAATGTATTGGTTAGGTACTACAATGTCTGGATTTGGAACTGGCGGAAGTCCGTACAACGGTGGTACGAAAACTTTCCCCGAATACAGCGCCCAAGACTTCAACGGTCCTGACAAATGCCCCACAGCCTCAGGCGACATTGAAAACTACAATGATCCAATCCAAGTGCGCAACTGCAATTTAGTCTCCCTCACTGACCTGAACCACAGCAAGGAATACGTGCGAAGTCACATTGCCAATCTTTTGAATAGGCTTATCGCAATGGGAGTCGCTGGATTCCGAGTGGATGCTGCCAAGCACATGTGGCCCTCTGATATGAATGACATTTTCACACGACTCAACAATCTTAACACGAGCCACGGCTTTGCTCCCAACTCAAGACCTTTCATTTTCCAGGAAGTTATCGATCTCTCTGACTCAGAACCCATTCGAGGCGAGCAATACTTTGACTTAGGAAGGGTCACAGAGTTCAGGTTTGGAAGAGAATTAGGAAACGCTTTCCGTGGAAACAACCAGTTGAGATGGTTGGTCAACTGGGGACCACAGTGGGGCTTGTATCCAAGTGGAAACGCTCTTGTGTTCATTGATAACCATGACAACCAACGTGGACACGGAGGTGGTGGCTCCGTCCTTACTTTCAGGATGTCCAGACAATACAAAATGGCAACAGCTTTTATGCTTGCCCATCCTTATGGTGTTCCACGTGTGATGTCTTCATACTACTGGGAACAAAACATGGAGGGAGGCGTGGACAAGAACGATTGGGTAAATTGGAAAAATACTGCTTTGGTTTTAACAAACAAGAGATAAAATTGTTTCTTTCAAAAATTATGATTACAGATTGGACCTCCAAGCAACAATGGAGAAACTGTTCCTCCAACCATCAACCCCGATCTGTCTTGTGGAAATGGATGGATTTGTGAGGTATGTCAGTTACAAATTACTCCTGATCTAAAATCTACATAAAATATTTGTCAATCATGACAGAACATTTGATATGTTTGATCATAGCACCGTTGGCGACAAATCTACAGCATGGTTAAGTTCCGTAATGTAGTCGCCGGAACTGAATTGAATGACTGGTGGGATAATCAAAGCAATCAAATCGCTTTCTGCAGAGGAGGCAAAGGTTTCATTGCCATCAACGGTGACAACCATCCAATGACTGGAACCTTCCAGGTAAACATTTTTCAAATGTCATTTATCTAAATGTCCCATTTAGCTATCTATCTTCATCAGTTTATAAACTTGCTCATTCTTCCTCCTAGACTTGTTTACCTGCTGGTCAATACTGTGATGTTATTTCCGGAGCAAAGGAAGGAAGCAGGTGCACAGGAACAACTGTCACAGTTGGTTCTGATGGAAAGGCTGAAATCTCACTCACCAATGCAACTGACGATCCAGTACTTGCTATTCACGCCGAAGCCAAGCTTTAAAAACATTTTGTTCTCTCATAATTTAAAGCTCTTTAACATTGCCAAAATCTGTAAAATGACATTATCAAGTATTATGAATATATTTTCGATTAAACATCAAACCATTGCTTTAAATGGGTTATATACTAAAAAACCTACTTAGTACTTATTACTTCGTAGATTAACCATCGACTGGAACACTACCCGAGAACTGACATGCATCAGATTCTTACTGATTATATTTTATCGAGAAAACCTTGGAAAATTTTTATTCTGACGATTATGCTATCAGTAATTGGCAATGTAGGAAATGATTTCAAAACAAGTTGTCAATAACTCATGACAAAAACAAACTGACAGTGAATAACAAGCCATATTCTAAATTCTGACTTTCTCCAAGTTGGTACAGTTTTAAGAAACTTTTAGTAAATAACATTCCAGAAATGGTACTTTCCTACTTAATTCTACTTGCCATCATTGGCAATGTAAGATCTCAGTGGGATCCCAACTTCGCCCCAGGTCGAACCACAATAACTCACCTATTTGAATGGAAATGGGCCACTATTGCCGAAGAATGCGAGAGATTCTTGGGGCCGTATGGTTACGGTGGTGTTCAAGTAAATATTTAGGGTTTACCGTATTAATTTAATCAATATTACAACCTATTTTATTTCTTTTTCATCCGTCTTGTCTCAGGTTTCCCCAGTAAGTGAAAATGCCGTTATAAACAATCCTTCCCGTCCTTGGTATGAGCGTTACCAGCCTGTTTCATACAACGTCATGACCACCAGATCTGGCACTGAGGAAGAATTTGCTTCCATGGTTGCCAGATGCAACGCTGTTGGCGTCCGCATCTACCCTGACCTTATCATCAACCACATGACCGGTGCTGGAATGTCTGGAACTGGTACAGGAGGTAGTGATTTTGATGGTCCTTCGCTTTCTTATCCAGAGTATTCCTCTTGGGATTTCAACGGACCCGACAAATGCCCCACTGCATCTGGCGATATTGAAGACTTCAACGATATCATTCAAGTGCGCAACTGCAACCTCGTCTCACTCACAGATCTAAACCACGGAACGGAATACGTCCGCTCGCATATCACAGAGTTCATGAACAAGCTTATCGACATGGGCGTTGCCGGTTTCCGAATTGATGCGGCGAAACACATGTGGCCTACCGATATGACTGCTATGTTTGAAGGCCTTCACAATCTCAACACATCTCACGGATTTTCTGCGAATTCGAAGCCATTCATATTCCAAGAAGTCATTCAGTTTTCAGACAACGAAGCTATCCAAGCATCCGAATATTTCAGTCTAGGCAGAGTAACAGAATTCAAGTACGGAATGGAACTTGGAAATGTTTTCCGTGGAAACAATCAGCTTCGTTGGTTGTACAATTGGGGACCAGAGTGGGGACTAATGCCGACCGGAAATGCACTCGTTTTTATTGACAACCATGACAACCAGAGAGGCCATGGAAGTTCTGTGCTCACATTTAGGAGTCCACGGATGTACAAAATGGCAACAGCTTTTATGCTTGCGCATCCCTATGGCGTTACGAGAGTTATGTCGTCATTCTACTGGGAGCAAAACTTTGAAGGTGGCACGGATAAGAATGATTGGGTAAGTTTCTAAATTAAATGCTGCTATTCAAGTTAGTAGATCTAAAATCTAACGTAATTATGAGTTTGCCTACAAATAGATGGGCCCACCAAACGATAATGGAGAGACATTGCCACCTGTTATCAATCCCGACTTGAGTTGCGGCAACGGCTGGATGTGTGAGCACCGCTGGAGTCAAATTTACGGAATGGTCCATTTCCGCAATGTTGTTCAAGGTACGGGACTGAACGACTGGTGGGACAATGCAGGGAATCAAATTGCATTTTGCAGGGGCGACAAAGGTTTTATAGCAATAAACGGCGAGTCATTCCCTATGAATAGAGTTTTCCAGGTAACTTCTACGATGTAGATCTCCATAAATACCTACGCCTATGCATTATGAAGGTCAAATTCAAACAAGCAAATGTACTTTTGTTACAGACATGTCTTCCGCCTGGCCAATATTGTGACGTAATCTCGGGCCAAAAACAAGGAGACAATTGCACCGGTAAAACGGTCACCGTTGGTGTTTTTGGATGGGCAGACATTTCGATTACCAACGAAACGGACGATCCAATTCTAGCTATTCATGCTGAGTCAAAACTATAAATATAAATCTTTCTTTCAGTTTCTGACACTAGATTTTTAATAATTTTTAATGATTTTCTTGAACAAGTTGGAGTATTACGGTTGTAAATACATTCTGGTAAAAATGCTTAAACTGTACTGTACTAGAGGTTAATATCACTTATTCTCAAAAACAAAATGAGTCAAACATTACTAAATAACAAAAAACCGGTAGTAATACTATATTATCGTTGCACTTCGTTTACAACACTGAGACGGAGGAACTGTCCAGTCATATTCGTAGGAGGGTCGACGTTTCGTTTCTTCCTTGCATAGTTTTCCAGTTTCAATTAAGTTTTGGTATCTTTCTCTCATGTCTGCTTGGCTTATCTTGTGCTGGACAAGGTACTTGTTGTTGCAACCTCGGGACTCAAATTCAGTGTCAAATCTTACGTCATGCCTGGAAAAGTTATAAAATATTAGTTCTGTCATCCAGTTATGCACCAATTTTCTAAGTTTTCATGTCTTACTTTTTCTCAGACTTTATCACAGCTAACCACGTTCCCAAGGTAACATCTTCATTACTAAACGTTTTCAAAGCTGCCTGGTTCCTTACAATGAAATCTGAGCATTTTTTACTCATGACATATCCTCCTCCCAGCGCGTAGGGCAGGTAAAGGTCACACAAATTGTATTCTTCTTCTTTCCACTTCCCTTTTTTCTGAACCCTCGCTCGCCCATCAAAAAAGCCCCAGAAGAAGCACTGGTCCCCAGCGTGATGACCATCTGCTGTCAGTTTTCCCTTTAAGCTTGCCTCCCTCTCCTCCAGCTCCTCCACTATAGCATCTATCCTTACAAATGTGTCATCGTCACATTTCAGAACATATCGGAATGGAACTGATGAACTTATTTCTGTTAAACTTTCCGTCAATTTGAGTGTTAAATTTTTATAAGAGTCAACAACATCCGGAAGCAGAAGCATATCATTATTGATTAATTCTTCCTGGTTGATTCTTCTGGCTATTGTTTGGTCAAGATCCTGAGTGCCCACGACAAATAAATGTTTCACTGTCGCTGGGCGTTGTGGAGTCAGTCTAATCCAACTTGTACGGAGAGTATCTCTAAGGTCAAAATTTCCTGGGGCGGAAATAACAAGGATGACTAGGAGAACGACAGGCTCGTGTGTATGGTGACCGACAACAGTGAGATCATGATTAATCAGGTCCCTCTCCACTTGTAACTGATGAAACAAAGTTAACCAACTTCCCATACTAAACCCCCCGATGAACATCAAAAATGACCCGATTGGGAGTCGTCCTCTGGTGAGGAACAAGTCGTTGAAAAACATTTCGACTCCTCATGAGATTTACTAATTTAATTAAATTTACTACAAATCAATAACCAAAACAAAGTCGATTTCACCGCTATTCATGCAACACAACAACAGCTCCAACTGATAGTCAGCTGAGTTTTGTTTTGAATGAATGTGGGATGTAAACACATGCTTTTAAGCTTGCTTGCTGGTGACAGATTTTAAGTTCTTTAGGTTTAAAAACTAGTCACTGGCTGATTTAATTACTTTTATTTTGTGAAGTGATGCTAGGAAAATGTCGGGCCGTGGGGATAACGGTGGACAAGGGTATCCTGGTTCCATGAACTTTAATCTTGGAGATGGATATGCAAACGCACTAGCCTTGTCAAAGGATAACTCGCATGTCGTAGTTGCTGGTAGAAATGGTAAGTTAAAACGGATTTAAGAAAGACAAAACAAGATGTTTGTAATTTTAATGGTTTTTTTAATCCGAATTGTGTGTAGTATTTAAGATACTGTCAATCGAGGAAGACTGTTTTATCGAGAAAGTGAATCTCCGCGTTGGAAAGCATTTAAATTTAAACTATTCATGTAACGATGTGGTGTGGAGTAATCTGGACGAGAATGTGATTGCCACGGGTGCCTCAAATGGAGCAGTTGTGCTATGGAACTTGTCGAAAATAACGAGAGCTAAACAGGAACATGTTTTTGCGGACCATCAACGAACTGTTCATAAAGTAATTTACTAACAGAAAAACTAGAATCACAAAGAGGACTCAAACTAACTCTTTCTTTTCAAGGTAACGGAATTGGTTTAACTTTTATTCTATTGATGATTATTTATATTAGGTTGTCTTTCATCCGACTGATCCATTTATGCTTCTTTCGGGTAGCCAGGACGGTACTGTCAAGTGTTTTGATTTACGAGTTCGAGAAGCTAAATTAACATTCAAAAGGTGAACAAAGTAAATATTCAGCAACATATTATATTATGAATGATGTTAAATAACCTGGCCTTTAGTAAAAGATTATTGTGGTTTCCAGTAATTCAGAAAGCGTCCGAGATGTTCAGTTTATCCCTAAAAACAATTTTTCATTTACTTCAGTAAGTGAAAACGGAAATGTTCAGTTATGGGACGTACGGAAAGGCGGAGAACGGCCATATTTAACCTTCACTGCACATTCCGGTCCCGTGTTTAGTAAGTCGACTTCTACATAAATACTTCCTTCTTTTAATACCATGACTACCTGATAATGTTTCAATTTTACCAAATCTGATTTGTATTTGCAGGTTGCGATTGGCATCCAGAGACACCAAACCTGTTGGCAACAGGTGGACGGGATCGTGCCATTAAAGTCTGGAATATTAACAATAAGGATGGGTAAGATTTGTAGTTTTCTACGGACTCACAGATTATGCTAGCAAACAAATCATTAAGTGATTGATATTATTTAAAAAATATATATTGCAGTGAGTACTCAGCCAAAACGAAGCACATAATTCAGACAGTTGCTTCAGTTGGAAGGGTAAAATGGAGACCTCAAAGAAATAATCACATAGGAAGTACATCATTAGTAGTAGACGCCTCAGTTTGTGTGTGGGATGTGAGAAGACCTTTTGTGCCTTTCGCAACATTTGAAAAACATAAGTAAGTTTGGCGACTTTAATCTGTTTCATAAAATAAGTAGTTTTATGAGTATTTTTTTTTTGTGTTGCAGAGATGTAGCGACTGGTATAGTCTGGAAAAATAGTCCACATGTGTTCATCTCCACTTCCAAGGTGTTTAATTACGCGAGTAATGAATCCAAATATCTTTACTAAACTGTCAGATTTTCTGATGTATAATATTGTTGTGTTCGTAGGATGGCACAGTTTGGCAAAACATTTTTAAGGACGCTCAACGACCGGCGTCAAAAGCCATGCCTCAAGCACTAGCAGTGAATAGTCGAAATGGAAAGGTTGGTCAAGCTGTGACTGTGTCGCAGAATGAATCTACCTCATCAAAGTTTGCTCTGTTTAAGTACGCTAATTAGACGTTTCATACCCATTTGACATAGTTCCTACCTTAATAAGGTGATTTCGTTTTACAGCCGTAAGGTTCCACTGGATGAACAATTCCACACGGCTAGAAGTTTGTTTTTCATGCTAGATGCAGGGGACATTCTACGAGGCGACTTCCGGACTGAATGTGCGCAGAAATACCAACTTACGGGGAAACCTGTATTGGAACTGTGCGAAATCAATGCTGCTATTGCACTTTCCCTCAACCTAAAATCGGTAATTTGTACCTGATGGAACGCATGTAAAATAGTTCGTTTTACTGAATTGTTTGTTTGATGACTAATTAGGTGGCCTTAGTATGGGATATAGCAAAATTATTTGCCAATACTAGAATCACGGAACCAACTTCACACGTCGAACCTGCTAAGGTTACCGTGCCAACTCCTAATCACGTGTCCACAGCACCTCCTAAGGTGAAAGAAGAATATGAAGACCATGCTTCAGATGACGAGCAAAATCACCTCAGCTCTGAAGTAGAAAACCAAGATGTCCTCGGAGAAATTGCTTCTGGGTTGCATATGACCCAAAACCTCTTCATGCCAGCGGGGCCAACTTATGAATTTCATATCAATAGAGTATGTAGTTCATATTCATGTGTACAAAACTGCCGTACATGGTACATACAGCGTTCCCAGTAAATATAAATATTTTATTGTGTCAGGATGGTCCAGTTCTCCCTGCAGAGGCCTTCCAACATCGTCATGAAATTAGGGAGGGATCTCCACCATTGCATCTAGAAGATTGTTCCCCACGCGACGTAGATGAAGCTGTCGAAACCGTTGCAGTGGAAAACCGCACGAGCTCATTGAAGTTTAAGTTTGTTGACCCCGTACCCGCATTTGACTTTTCGGAACCACTTACAAAAGCCCTGCACTTTCACGCAAAAGAGGGTATGCTAATAATATATTGTCTAAATGGTACTGCAATACCTGGAAAGCATTCAATGATTCCTACCTATATCTATTAGGTGACGTGCAGACGGCAGTGTGTGTTTGGTTAGTATTGTCTCCATTATGTAAGCTTCCAATCGATCGCCGGGTCCTGGAAGCATGGTGTTACGGATACACCGAACTTCTCCAACGTCATCGATTGTATGCTGAGGCTGCAGTAGTAACGAAACATTGTGGAGTTCTTGGCCACCTGTCGCAGGAGAGTACATCGTATTTAATATGCTGTGGAAAATGTGGAAAGCCTCTCATGCAAAAGGCGGGAAATTTTTGTGATAAGTATGTTAGCGTCAGACCAAGAATATCTAGAGATTTGGACGAATTGAAGTATAAACTGTAATTAAACTCATAGATGCAGAAAAGCGGTGGCACGATGTGGAGTCTGCCATATGACAGTTGCAGGGCTGATGTCATGGTGCCAAGGATGTGGACATGGGGGTCACGTTGAACATCTCCATAAATGGTTTTCAAGGCACAAAGAATGTCCCGTTGGCTGTGGTCATGTTTGTCATTCATGAATACTATCTGCTAATTGCATGTAATCTGAGTCTAATGTTTTCAATCAATAAAGCTAGTGTGTGTGAAAATCACGTTGTACTAATTTTCACCATGGTCAGGAGTAGGGTTGGCACGAAGAAAATTTTCCGTAAGTTTGCACTAGCTGTGCAACGAAAATTTAGGAAAGAAATAAATTCTTCTCATCATAAGAAATAGCGTCCCAATTCTGCTCTACGGCAGCGCTATGTGGACTACTATTTTCCCACTGCTTTTTTAACCTGTCAGTATTTCGTGCTGTGGGGTAAGTGTTCAAAAGACGATTTTGTTTAGGGCTCATCTCATGCATCTGCCATGCTCATCTGGATTCTGGAGTTCTCAATGTGTGTTGTGTTTGTGTTGCAAAAGCAAAAACATTCAGAGTTGCAGAACATGTAGTTGTGTTGAACTCAATGTGAGAAGTTGAGTTCATCGTTAATCTAAAGAAGAACCAAATGTCAAGGATCGTAAGCTGAAGGATCCAGTCTCGTCTTTTTTTTTCATAATGCCTTACCGTTACTTTGGACGAACCAATCAAGACTTCGGAAGACCATTATGGGAGATCGTTTTGAACTTGAAACAATTCGGAACTGGACGATTAGTTACTAGAAGTGCATTTACAAAAGAGTGCCCGGACTTGCCGAGCTTCTACAAAATTGTTAGCGTTCATCCCCATATTTTAGAGTATCCGGTAAGCGGCTGAACGCCTGAACAAGATACTCGGCTTTAATGATTATTATGACCCAAGAGATTAAACCAATGTAACAAGTTTCATTCTTAGGATATCTTCAAAGGAAACATTTTTGTGGAGGAAGTATTTCAAGGCAGAAAACGACGGTCAGTTATCGACATTGGTCCCGAATCTGATAAAGCCGATTTCCAACTAGTCCCTAAAAAGAAGGAAGGGGAAATTTACCGACAATTAGAGGAGTTCGTATCCAATCCTAAGAACCATGAACCTACCATACGTCCAACGACAGCACCTCTTCCTCCAGTTTGGAAGGTAGGTTACCATGTGAATCCACTTTAACACAACATCGGGCTGGATCCTTTTGTAGGATCACTGGAAATGTTTTTTAGTTTTTCTGTAAAATATTCTTTCCCTCTGCTGAAAACATAAATTATGAATTGTGTTGATTATTACTTGGTTTCTCATTAGTTGTTCATCGCCAGAGATCAAAATATATCGCCGGAGGATGTCCCAGAGATCCCATTGCAGTATGAGGACGTCGATCCAGAACTTCATAAGCCTACTCGACCGGCTAATCCTGGTGAAGAACCTGACTTAAGAGTTGGTCCTGGCCACTATACACCTCTGCACAAAGATTTTTACAAGCATGTCATTTGGAATCGAGATGCAGCCCGTGAGAAGTACTGCTCCGGTCCTCCTGCAGATCCTGATTTTGTGTATGCTGACAATGTTCTTCCACCCTTGGAGTTAGAAATACAGAAATCAGCAACTGCTGCTGCATAAAGTTTTAATTTATATGATTGAAATCCTTACATGTTAGATGACTTTCAACCATAACCTCAACTATCTTTTGAAATAAATCATTTTTAGTGTTGAAAGAGGCGAATTTGCCAGCTCGCGGAGACCTTGTATACATTACTTAAGTAATTTTCGAGCGTGCCCGTTCGAAATTATGACAATTCATCAAAGAAGGATCTTTTTGATTCAACCGACACTGCCTCCCCAAATGCACTATTGATTTGACTAATTTTTTATCGTAAAGTGTATTTGGATATCATCGGGCATCGTTGACACCTGTAAAAAGTAGCCATTCGAGCTTCAGTCCCAAATCCCGGTCAAGAATTTTGCAATGGTTCATCATTTTAATGGAAATTGTTGAAATAATTCAACTGTACAATTCCATTTTAGCAATTTAAAAGACTTCAACGTCCACTTCTATCTCATTTTGGGGCATCGTGATTCACGGATGGAGGATCATCAACACATAACATAGTACACCAAAAAAAAAAATTTTCGCTCCAGAAATACATGTCACATGTGGAAGAGCACCAGTTGTGTTTTGTTTTTGTAACAAAAGCGAACATCTATGCCAGCGAATAAGTAGAGAGAAGGAAATCTGAGAAACAGTGTTTTAAAACAAAGAAGCAAGTTCAAGGTTGAACATTCCAAGTAGAAATCAGGAATTCTAAACTAGAACTAAACCGTTTCCTTAAAATTATGACCACGACACAAATGACAGTCCACTTCTGGTTGGTTATCTTATAGAGCAGGGGATTTCAATTCAACTATTGTTTGTTTGTTCTTGAATTTTTAGACTAGATTCAGGGCTTGGAAGTTAAGGCAATGCAGAAACAAACGACATTGTTTAGTTTTTTCAATCGGACTCCGAAATCAGAGACTTCGTCCAATAGTCCATCAAGTGCTGGTGTCAATGAAAAGAACGAGGAAAAGGCCACTGCTTCACCTAAGGCACCCTCTACCCCATTATCATCACGGAATGGTGCCGGGACCAAACGACGGCGGACAAGCGGGGGCCACTCCGTTGATGAACAGGCTAGTAAAAAACGACTGAAAAATGAAAAGTCACGTAAGGAAACCTAACCAAACCAAAACATGATTAAATTATAGTGATGAAGGCTCGTATTGAATTTTAAAACTAATTTTAATAATAATATAGCTACTAAGGATTTCGCGGAAGGGAGTCTGGTGTGGGCCAAGCTGGATGGTTATCCCTGGTGGCCAGCCATGGTACGCGGGGAAAGCAAAGGGGGTCCTGTTGCTCGGAAACGCAATTTGGAATATCACGTACAATTTTTCGACCAGCCGCCAACACGAGCATGGGTCCGCAAAGGGTAACTCACAAAGTACTGAATCGGGTTGAATTGTTATGAACAGATGGTATTGGTCAACTGTATTTCTCGGGTATTTAGGGATTTGAAGAACTACGTGGGAAGTCAAGATGCTGATGTTCCGCCAGCAAAGGGTGACTCCAAATGGATTTCTGCATGCCAGTCCGCAGATGATGCTTTGGCTGTTGGGAGAGGTGATAGAATTCGAAAATACTGGTGGGAATTCGAAATTAACGAGGAAGAAGAGGAGGGAACTGAAAGTGAAGGCGACGATGCAGAACCGGAGACGAAAGAAACTCCAAAATGTCCAAGTAAAGGCAAACGGACGCATCACAAGAGGATCAGGGCTATTTGTTCCGATTCAGACGAAGAGGAGGATGGGAAGGTAAAGAAAGGGAAAGGTGACGGTGACGACGAGTACTCACCGGGTAAAGATGCATCTGTTGAGGAGTCAGAGGGGTCACTCTCAGCTGTTGAAAGTGAAGATGCTAGTGATACGGATCAAGTTGACGAGAGCGAAGACGAAAAGTGTAGAAAGAAGAATTCAAAACCCGCCTCTGGAGTAAGTTTGTATTTCAATTTATTTGTTGTATTAGAGTACGCCATTTCAACTTTATGATCGTGTTTCTCGTATGCCCTGACAGAGGAGTAAGCAGCAGAATGGTGGAACCACAAGAACTCCCATTGGAATCGAAAAATCTGAAGTAATCAGTCGATTGCAACGTTTCAACTCTTCCGATTCTCCTGCTCCACCGCCGCCCCCAAGCGCCACCGGTAACAGTGCTGTGCTAGCGAACGAGAAAGACAACGTAATTTGGACGCACATGAAATTAGACTGGGCGAAGGAAGGCAATCGAATGGATTTGAAGCGTCGGAAGGAGAATCATCCTGAGTACGACTCCAGAACTTTGTACGTGCCTCAGAACTTTTTGGACCAGTTAACGCCTGCCATGAGACAATGGTGGAGTCTCAAAAGTCAAAACTTTGACACTGTTTTGTTCTTCAAAGTGGGCAAATTTTATGAATTTTACCATTGGGATGCTTGTGTAGCTGCGAAGGAGTTGGGAATCACTTACATGAAGGTATTTTTACTTAACTGAAGTGAAATCAACATGTGAATTTAATTGAACGTGTTTTAACTATTTTCAATGTGTTTTTTTCCAAACGTAGGGGGACCACGCTCACAGCGGGTTTCCAGAAATAGCGTTTTCTCGGTTTGCCAACGCGCTGGTGGAGAAGGGATACAAAGTTGCCCGTATTGAGCAAACAGAAACTCCCGACATGCTGGCACAACGTGTTAAAGGTTAGTCATTAGTCAGGTTTAGAAACACGAAATTACGTAATTACTTGTTATAGATCTTTATGTTCATGTTGGTTTGGTTGTTGCAGCTTCAGTTGGATTGAAGAAACACGAGAAAGTTATCAAAAGGGAGATTTGTCAAGTTTCAACTAAAGGAGTTCGTTATGCCTCCTTTCAGGATGAGATAGGAAGTAACCCATTCGGTCCAGATTCCGCTTATCTGTACGCTATAACGGAGAAGGTAAATCGTCAATCTATTAGGGCACGGGTATACAGTTTTGTTATTTCTTTGAAATATAATACAAAAAATTGCAGCCCGGAATGAACACGAACGGAGGTAGCACCTACGGCGTTTGTTTTGTTGATACTACAATTGGGACATTCCATGTGGGTCAGTTTTTGGATGACCGACATGCATCCCGCTTGCGAACTTTGATGTCGCATTATGTACCTGCGCAAGTAAGTTTATTTCGAAGTTTTGATTTCGAAGTCAAGTTTTGTGTATAAATGTCACCTAATGTTGCATTTCGTTCAAGTAGATATTGCATGAGAAGAACAAGCTGAGTAGCAATTTCCAGCAACTACTTCACAACATGCCAGGGGTGAGGAAAGATGGTCTCGTTCCAGAAACAGAATTTTGGAATGCGAAGAAAACATTGAAATGCCTGGCTGAAGAAAACTATTTTCGGGACGGGAAAAGCAGCACTGTGGATTGGCCTTCCAACTTTAAAGTGCTCCTTTCTGAGGATGATGGGCTGGGATTGACTCCTGCTGACAATTGGGACTTGGGGCTTAAGTGCCTGGGTGGAATTACCTGGTACCTCAAGCACTGTTTGTTAGACCATGATTTACTTTCTCAGAAGAAGTTCGAGATCTACAGTCCTAATGATATCGTCGATGTTAATTCCAACAATGCACCAAGTTTGCCCCAAAAATGTCTTGGCCCACGATACATGGTGAGTGTTTATATTCCGGCGGAAAGGTTTCTAATATGAGGTGTCCTCCAGAGAGTATGTCACCTGGATTGAATGGTGGGGTATTTGTGAATGGCCCGAAAAAGTGGGGGTGGGAGTAACTCACACGATATGGCAGAGCCCTCTAGCTTCCTCACCCCACTGGGCTCGGCCTCGGTCCAATCGGCTGATAAGTAGGATCCGCCCCCTCGTCTTAAGGAGACTTACTGCCGTACCCTAATTTTGGGAGCCGTTTACTAATAAACCACTTATCAATCCACGTGACGAAGATAAGATATATTGGATTAACTCTAACATTGAATATTTGTGGCGTAAACTTATCCTTTCAGGTAATAGATGGTACAACCATACTAAACTTGGATTTACTCCATGGACCCAGAAGCTTACTCGCAACACTAGACAAATGCGGCACCCATTTTGGAAAGCGTTTACTGCGCCATTGGCTCTGTCTCCCTTTGGCAAATCCTGACGAAATTGCAGCACGTCAAACAGCCGTCGAGAAACTAATGGAATTGAGAGATACTCGACATAAAATTGTACCTCTGATGAAAAGTTTACCTGATTTGGAGCGACTCCTGAGCAAGTAAGCGCGTAACCACACTTAACTACTAATTTTCATGTCCAAAAAAAAAACTACACGACATGATCTTTGACAGAATACATTACCTGGGAAGTTCACATCGAGCCAAGGATCATCCCGACGGCAGAGCTTTCTTTTTTGAAGACATTAAATACTCAAAAAACAAAATTTCGGACCTCATCTCAGTATTGAAAGGCTTCAAAACTTGTGTTAAGATTATTCGTGAGGTTAAAACTGACATGACAGATGTAGACTCTCAAGTCCTCAAGCAAGTCATAGAAGGTTTTCCGGTGTTGGATAAACTCCTTAGTTATTTTGATGTAAGCGATAGTAGTATTTTCAATAATTTTCATATTAATGGAGTCTATGAGTGAATTCAATACAATGTTTTGGGGAATCCTTTTTTTAGAAAGCTTTTGATCACAACGTTGCTTTGAAAAGTGGTAAAATTGAACCACTCCCAGGAGCCCTGCAGGACTATGATGATGCGATACAAGCTGTATTAGATATCCAAACTGAGGCTGAGGAATATCTGCGGGATTTGTCGCGTGAGTTGAAGACGCGAGCATCTTTCTTCGGCACTGACAAGAAAAGATTTCAAGTTGAAGTTCCAGACACAATAAAAGTTCCCAAGGATTTCGAAATGAGCTCAAGCCGAAAAGGATTTAAGAGATATTACAATTCCACTCTCAAGGTCAGTCTTATTTTCATTCCATTTTCTTATGGAACAATGAATCTTATTCAAATCGATACTCATTATTGTGGAAACATTTGCAGGGCATTCTAATTAGAATCCAAAAAGCGGAGGTGGAGAAGGAAGACATACTTCGTGACGTAGCGCGAAAAATATTTGAGGAGTTTGATAAGTCGTAAGTTAGCTCTATTAAGGAAATAAACGATTGATTCTAATTTCTAGGTTATCCTAAAAAATGAATTTTATTTAGGCGGGATACTTGGATGAAGTCTGTGGAATGTATTGCTACACTTGATGTGTTGGTCTCTCTGTCAATATTTTCCGAAAGTCAAGAAGTGATGTGTAAACCGACCGTAACGCGTTCAGAGCAGCCGTTTTTGCGAATTGTTGAAGGTCGTCACCCATGTGTTCCATCAGATAGCTACATTCCGAACGATACAACCTTAGGTGTCCAAGGAGAAGATGGTTCAAATGGTAGCTTTGTCATCCTGACCGGCCCTAATATGGGTGGTAAATCCACCCTCATGCGGCAAGTCGGCTTGCTTGCAATTATGTCACATTTGGTATGTTTGCTATCCACTCTTTGAAAATCAATGTTATGATGGCAAAATTGCTTGCAAGTTTCAACTGAATAAGTCGTAATTTGTAAATTATGAAATGTCTTTCCAGGGTTGTTATGTTCCAGCAGAAGAATGTGAAATGTCGATGGTGGATAGGATTTTCACAAGATTAGGAGCAAACGATAATATTGGAGAGGGTGAAAGTACATTTTTCGTTGAAATGAGTGAAACCAGTGCGATCCTAAAGCACGCCAGTGCTGACTCTTTGCTACTTATCGATGAGTTGGGGCGCGGTACTGCTACCTATGACGGGACAGCAATTGCTTATGCGGTTGCGAAAGATCTGTCAGAAAGAAAGTGTCGATCCCTCTTCTCAACGCATTATCACACTTTGGTTGAAGCCTTACATCGGATGCCAGCGATTCAAATGTGTCACATGGTAAGATTTAGAAGAATATTAGTGTATTGTGTATTATGAACACTTGGTGTGATATTCATACATACAAGCTATTTTTTTTTAATTACAGGCCTGCATGGTCGAGAATGAAAACGAGGAAGATCCAACTCAAGAATCCATCACCTTCTTGTACAAAATGATCTCGGGACCTTGTCCAAAATCTTATGGATTCAATGCAGCTCGTTTGGCGGGTATCACTGACGACGTAATTCGCGTGGCACACAAAAAAGCTAAGGAGTTTGAAGCATCCGTTACAAACATTCGATCCTTTACAGAAATTTGTTCTTCGATTCGTCATAAAACATTCTCTTTGGATAATTTTGCGTCGTTGGCTATTTGATTCTTCGAGACTCTTCAACTTACTATTTAAAACTCGGAAAGCTTCATGTTGCGCTTACACAACTCGAATGGTTTGAAAATAATTTTTTAAAATGGCAAAATATTCATAGAAATTAAAGTGAACTGACTTTTACACTTATACTTGCGTAGTTGTGTTTACTTCGTTTAGTGCATAAAACATTTCAAGCTGATTTCCTTACTAATTACGTTCTACTCTGCGTTAAATAAGGAATTTAATTGCTTTCCCAGGCTTCTGCTCATGTAAATGCATCTCCTGAATATTTTGGTAAATCAGCTCCTGTTTGTACAACATTTGCTTTTGTCTTTCTTCTGGACTTCGAGAATCCTCCAGCTTGTATGTGGCATACTGACCAGTCTGTGCTTTGCATGTGTCTGCATAAGCCTGACTCGCTGAATGCAGTGCACGCTGCACTGCCTCATCCACCTTGGGGATTTCAGCAATTGACCTGATAACCAGAACTTTCTTCCTGGAAGCACTTGGCTGAGCGTGATACATTGGAATGACTTTTGGTAAAGATCGCATCGCAGACCTTCTTTCATTTTCCATGTCAACTAGTCCTCGTAAAGCTGCAATAGAAAAAAGACACCCTTGGGATGCCTCCTCCACAAAAGACTTTGTCTTGCGCTTCGACGTTTGTAAGGTAGCACCAATGTCGACATCAAACGGGTCTACATTTTCAAAAATATCCTCCTCTTCTTCTTCTTCATCCGATTCATTATTTTCTTCTTCAATTATCAACCCTTTTTCACCATTAATCTCGTCTCGTTTCTCGGCCACTTTCGATTTCTTTTCTTCTTTCATCTCTTTCTTTTCCTTCTCTTTCTCTAGGGATGACAATAGAAACAATATGAAAAATCCCATCTGTTGGATGTATGGATGATCCATAAAGTACGTTGGGCTTGGTTGAAAAGTGTGTTATTTGTGAATGGCCCATATGAGGATATAAGAGTGAGTCTTTGTGAGACGAAGGGCAGACCCGTTTAGCCGAAAGGATCAAGCCCCACAGGCCTCCAGACTAGCGCCGTAGGCTGGATAAGACGACCCAACGACGTCTGACGGTGTCCGCCCACTCCGTAGTCTGAAGGTGGACTTACGTCCATACCGTCATTTTTCGGGCCGTTCACAAATAACCCCCCATTCAGTTCACGTGACATATTTTATGGCTTATCTCCTAGATATTCGTACGACTTACTCGTAAGTTTCTTTCCTCCCGGAGTCGCTGCCTCCTCCTTGTAAGTCTCTTCTCCTTCCTCCTCGCTCTCGTCGATTCCCTCTTCCCCTTTTCCAGCCTCAGCCTCGCTCCCTTCGTCTTGACTTTCACCATCAGCTTTCTCCCGTGACTTTGTAATAACTAACCCAGCCGTGTAAATGGGAACAAGAGGCATTTCTTCTGGTGTCAGTGACTTAGCGCCTTCTTCTCTCCCAGACAGAGTATGAATCGAGGGTTTGTTCTTTTTAAAATTAGAGTCTTTTCGAGCACTCTGTCCCTGTGTAGCTGTCTTCTTGGAGCTTACAATGTAGCCGAACCAACGGAGCTCACTGTGTGAAGCAATTCTCAACGTTTTGTTTGTTGCAGTGGCCGGCCTGAAGAGAGGTTCAATGTACGACTTCGTCCACATGCCATGCGGTTCTTGCACCTCTTCAACTGGTCTCATTATCGTGACGACCTTGCGTGCTCTGCAGTTAGGTGCTGGGTCAACCACAACCGTCGAGTCCTTACTGCCATAGGCTTTGGAGAGTACGTCTTCCACTTGGTCCCGCTGTAAATACTGGAACGAGCTGAGGTCCCGTTTGACAACAAAGATTTTAGAGTCAAGTTGCATTCCTGTGCATGATTCCCGAGCGATATCGAATCTTTTCGAGATATTTTCCAGGTCTGATCTCGATTTTTTCCTAAGAAGACTCGCTACAAAGTCTCGTGACAAATTGGAGTAGTCTGAAAGCGTACTGATCAACTCGTCACAACTTAATTTTCTCCTAGTTGGTTCCTGCCACCTTCCATGCTCTTCCACAGTAGTAGCCCCATGGATATCCATTTCAAATCGGTTGTTCCATGAGTCCACGGCCTTGCATAATGTAAACTCATCCCTGAACTCTAAAAACTCCGCCAGCGTTGGTCGTTTCTTCTCCGGTAGTTGATCTAAATTAGTCACAAATATGGCGACATTATCACTAAAATCCCCTTCACCTTTCATTTCGTCCTCCTTCAACTTTGGAACATTTGTTTCCTCTATTAGGTTTAAAACGGGATCAGGACTTGTATCAAAGGTTGTGTCCATTCGCCCCAGAGCACCCTGCCGTAAATATTCTCTAGCTTTTTCCTCTTCTTTCCTTTTCACTTTCGGGTGCAAACTCTTCGCGAACTTCATTTTTGCGTCACCTTCCGCGCGTAGTTGACCAAGTTCCCCTTTCTCAACTGGTGCATTGGAGGTCCGACGCATTTCCGTCTCTTCCGGATTGATTTCCCCGTTGGCAATGTGCCATAGCCTTATCGCAGTTACAGTGGGCACTGATACTGTACCGTTTGAACATGGCGGGTAGGTTAAAACTGCCTTGTTAAGGTCTACGTCCAATGAGTACTTGTCCTCTGTATTCACACGGACACTTCCGTTAGCAAAAACACGCAGCCATTCACCACAAGGTAGCTTCAGGTGGATAATACCGGAAAGAGTGTTAACCAAAACTGTTGCGTAGTTGGGGTGTTCAATCATGTACTGGAGGCCTACGAAGACCCAATCACTGAATTCATCTTCATCAGAGATATCAGCAACTTCCGGCTGTTCAGGTTCTTCCTCCATGTTGTCATTGTTGTCAACTTCAGGTGGATAATCGATGGAACGCTTCGTTAGAGAGGATCTTGATTTTCTTTCTCTTTTCGTCCCCTTCTCTCTTGTCCATGCACTTTCTGCAGCAGTGTTATCTTCTTTCGGTTTGTCTGTTTCAGGTTTTCGTACTTCAGGCGTAGGTTCGATGATGACCATTTTGGTGGTAAACCGGGTTCCATCAGGGTAATGAGTTATAACAGTACCGTCACCTCTATGAAGGAAAACTACGCCGTCTTGGCGTCTACGAAATATATCACCCTCAGCAAGCTGACCCGTTGTAAAAACGGAAATTGGAGGCATCCCCACTTTCTTTCCATTAGCGATTTTCCAACATTGTCCATTGGGGAGGATGACATCTCCATTGAAGATTTTGACAATTGATGCAGAGCCGAAAGCGGAAAATGTATTCTCAGCATCTCGTTTCGCACTTGAATATAATATGATCACAATTAAAATAAATTGTAGGAAAGTTTTTAGAGTTTTTTCGATCCTAACAGACTCGTCCAATAAGTACGTCACGTGAATAGATAGGTGAGTTATTTGAATTTGTAAGCGGACCGAAATGGGTATGGGAGTGGGTCAGTGGGTCTCCATAAATAACCCATCTTTCCATCCCCGTGATGTACTTTCTGGATCACCCCAAACTTACTTTGCTGCAATTTCGTTGATTGCTGTAGTCACACCTCTGGCTGTTAATATTTGAATAGTTCCCCCAAGCATAAACCTAATTACTGATCCGTCCATTGTATAGTACCTAGATCCTTCCAGTGTCGACTTCGAAGAACCTTTACCCTCGTAATACTGCTTCACTATTCGAACCAATGGCAGTCCTGGAATATCTTCAATTTTTGCTGTCAATCCGCTTGGTAGAGTTACCGTTAACTCGTGAGTCATCTCCTCCAACAATTTTACCGCATCATCCCAAGGAGGTGCAAAAAACCACCTCCGCTCTGGTTTTTCCTCCTCCTCCTCTTCCTCATCTGAATCACTCGAAGGGAAATTCCAGTCGTCTACAACAACATCAGCTTCCGACGGAGGCGGAGCCGGTGTCACAACTGATTCCCCATCCTGTCTTGGATTGTAATCTTCTCCTTGAATTTCCGTGTCTGGCGACACTGTCAGATATTCGTCAGGAGGAGCTGGAGCTTCTTCCTCCTCTTCTTCAATGAGAGGTTCCACAGAAAGCGACTTTTCCTTTCCCTTTTCTGGTTTTTTCTCTTTCTCTTTTTGTTTTCCCTTTTTCCCTCCCTTCTTTGGAGCCTCAGCTCCCTTTTCCGTCTTTCCAACTTTCTTCTCAGACGATTTACTTTCCCTTTTCTTCGCTGAGCTGTGCCTACTGTGTGTTGAACTTGTCCGTTTCTTTTCTTCCAAGGGTTCCGGTTCCTCAACAGGTTCCATTACCTTACTCTCTTTAACAACATTTGTCACCTTACTATCTGAATGGACACCTCCCTCCAAGGCATCATTCTGCTGTGGCGTTTTGACAGTCGCGGCTGCTGCTTCGTTTAGCTTCATTTCTACTTCCCTCCCGAACAGGACCCTCTCAAAGGAGAACAAGTCAGGCTTGGAATTTGCTTTGTCCAGAATTGTCGCCATTTTAGAATATGGCGCTGATTCTTCCGCTCGACGGTCATGGAACGCGAAAATAGTCCCGTTGTTCATGACCATGTGAAAATAGGGACAGACTACGTAGTCCTCCGATGACAAGTCGAAATCGGGGGGAATGTAGTACGGATAGAAATATGTGTGATGTCCATTCTTTGATATGGTCAACTGCATCATCCGCAAATCTGGCTCAATTGTGTTCACGTCATACTTGATAATGGAGCCATCCATGGGGTACATGTAGTACGTCTCGTTATTTACAATCGCAAATCGTTTCCCAAAGTCGTAGCAAGCAAACTGAAGAGGTGGCGAGGGCGGTCGAGGTGATTTATCTTCGGATGGGTTAACCTCAAGAGAGACCTGTTCAGATTCTTCTTCCTCATCCTTCCCACCCGATTTCAATGAGGCTGCAGTAACCCTCCGCTCCAAATTTGCTCCGACGGAACTTTTGCGAACCGACTCCCTTCTTTTTTTCTCTGAAACGTCCGATTTAGCTGTTCCAGATTTCTTTCGGGACGTTTTAGAGCTGATGGACTTTCCAGACCCCTTCCTAGGAAACATTTCCGATGACGCCCTTACATTACTGGCATCTTCAACAACCACTGCTGCCGAATTCCTCTGTGATTTCTCCCCAGAAACCTCTCCAGCGCTTTGCCTTTCAGATGATTTCTCTTCTTCTTCTTCTTCATTAGCCTCTGAGATTGAAGGTTCCAAGTCCCCTCCGAATGGGGATGACACTCGAGATGGAATTGGACTTTTGTACACTTCCATTGTTCCGTAAAATACACTTTCCCCAGGCTCTTCATTCGGAACTTGGGCTTCTGTATTCAACTCTTCCATATCTTCCCTATTATCCACAGTTATTCCAAACTTAACGGTAGGGTCGTTAAGCCACTGATCCTCTGGGATAATTCCTAGCAAGGCATTAACACCCTTTTGGCCTCCTTTGTCTAATTGATTTGGAGACTCGACTTGTTCTACCCACCCCAAAGGTCTCTTGGTATCCATACTAAACTGAAGGAAATGTTCCAGGCCTGGAAGTGTGTTGAGCTCAAACTGGAACTGCGTTTCTGCCGTGAGATCTCTGGGAACGGGATTGTTAAATATGAGCAAAATGGTATCGTAAAAAGGGCAGTACATCTGCTGCAAGGTTGAGTAATCTTGACACGCTTGGTTTAACATTTGAATAGTTTGAATAGGAACAAACTCTTCGATGAAATTCCACTTTTCTAACTTTCCCACCAGATTTCTATCTCCTTTGGAAATCTCTTCTTGTCCCTTCACAACCAAATACTTTTCAATCCAAACACTCAAGTCGGGCACGCCACATTCGTTTATTGCTGAAAGCGCAGGACACTCGAGGAGGGACTTGATTGGAGATGTCTCCCCCACATCTTCAATAGGCTGATCCTCACAAGCAGCAAATCTTGAGGTCTCCTCTGGATAATTCTGACGTGCAAAGCCCGTATTCTCACTACCCCGTTGGCTTAATCCATTTTCCCTCTCCGATTTTTTACTCTTCTTAGTTTTCTTCTCATTTTGTTCCCCGTCACCATTAATCGATTTCCTGCTCTCGGTTTTAATTTCTTCCTTTGATTTAACTGTGATTTTACTTTTTTCTCGTAATCCAGACTTTTTTCCTTTCCCGCGAGTCTCCTTTGATGGTGATCTTTCAAGGTCCGGTTTTGCTTCGGCGTTGTTTGGAGTAGTCTTTGAATGTCCAAATGAGACAATGGTAACCTCTTCATTAGATTCCGGGGTTACAACGAAATGCAACCCGGTTGTTTCACTAACTGCTAAGTAGTTGCGGTCCAGTTGCAGATTTGTACCTGGAAACCTGTTCGCTTTCTCCTCGAAATCTTTAGAGATTCGCGGCTCAAAGTCTTCTTCGTTTGTCAAGCTAGCCGTTTTTCTCTTGTTTGAACCGAAGGAAACGGCCTTAGACTTTCTTTCTTTGTCCTCTGTCTGCTTTCTCTGATATGATTCAATTCCAGCGCCCATTAGAAGATGAAGAACGTAGTACATGTCTGCATACGGAGCAGTAATACGCATTTGTAAATTGTAATTGTGATAACTCATAATCTAGAATAGTTTACCATCGAGTTTAAGGATTCCTGGAGGCAAATAATACATAAAATGGTTCAAGTTCCCGAGAAGCTTCAAATACAAGCCTTTGTTGAAATCGGGCATCTTTTGCCAAAGAATTCCCTGCACGTTACGAATGTCACCGGTGATTTGGCCTTCCGCAATTTCAGTAGCGAGTGCTCCTACAAAATGTTTTGTTATGCATGCATGCATATGGTATGTTATATGATCATGATCAGATAATAGTTACGTAAAGCGTAATGTGCGAAATGTTACCACTCAGGTGACAACTGCGGATACTGGCAAAATCACCAGCTTTCATGAACATAGGGGCATTAAAGAGAGGACTAGAGCGCAGCGAGTTACATGCATCGCCTCCTCCATTTTGTAAACGTAGCTCTAAAGATTGCTGTCGGTAATTTGCTGAGCGACGCTTGTCATAAATATCAGAGGTGGTCTCGAGATTCGTTTGTTTTTCGGGTACAGCCTGTCCCCAGTTTAACCCCCCGAAAGTGGATTTGTTAGTGTTAACCTGGTCGATTATATCTCTTTCATTTGTAGTATCGGACAAATTTGCTTCCACTTCGATTTCCAGGGTAGCTGCCGCTTGTTTGACCACTGCTTCTAGCAATATTGACACTGTAATGCATTCAGATGGAATCGCTTCGACAATCCTGTCGTAAACATCGCGGGGGGAAAACGGATCCACAGGTTCTGCCTGGGAATTGGTTAACATGCAAACAAACACTAAATAAATATTTAGCTAACGTAAGGATGAGTTTTGTATTGTTGTACGTACTGAAATATTTTCAGGAATTTCTTCAGGAAGCACGTCCATCCCCTGACTCAGTCTGCGAAGATAAGCGTCAATTCCTTCCAAGCCCTTAAGCAAGAAATAAAATCAATGAGGTCATTTAAATAAACTCTTCGAGTGAGTAAATCCTTTTGTTAAATGAATGAAGGCCAACATACTTCTTCGTCCTCACCCTCCCACTCAGCACTGACTTTGGCTGAATCAGGAGGTACGACCTGGCTACTCCGCAAATTAAGCTCCTCAGTTTTGTCATTTTTTCCCTTTTTGCCAGGCGCTGTTTTTTCCTTAGCAGCTCCTTTCTCCTTCTTGGCTTCAGTGGCTCCTTTTTTGGGCATTTTGTTGTAAAACTCTCCTTGCAATTACGAGGATTCTGAATTGTGCAAATGAATTGAAAGCGAATTGAAGAAATAATGAAAATGTGTTTGGACCGTTTGGACCAATGGGAATAGAAGGCAATACGGTGATTATGCATTATATCCTTTTTCAATTTCAATTAAGCCTCATTTAGTCACCTTAGGAGCCTTCAAATCTTGGAGGAATATGAATATAGCATCAACTCTTCAAATATTAGGATTTTCATGAACTGCGACTCTGATCGGTGACAGTTGACCGAATGAAAAATTGTCAGTGGGTGGATGCAAGTCCTACATTAACGCAGCACAATCATGTTATATGATACGCAGAACTAAACGCTAAACTACAGACTGAATGATATCATATTACTGCTTTGCATTGGCTTTGTAATGTTTAATTGCATTTGACGTTTTGAAAAAGCTTCTGAAGGACAATCTATTTGAACATTTAACCTGAACTAATGATATCAAATTCAGATACTAAATTTATAACTGTTCCTTTTGCAAATTCGTTTTCTCTCCAAACTCCGTCCAAAAACGAATTCGGCATTGGTCCCGCTTACCGGTATCCTCAGCGAATACACTGCATTCTCGGATTGGGGGTGAATACAGGTGCAATGTCATTGCTCTCGTAGAATCACTTGCATTTTCCATCCTACAATTTTAAACCAATGAACTTTTCAGCAAATTCGGTTGTATGGCAATCGTGAGTATGACTATGACGCACTCACCGGTGAAGCCCAATTTTGTCATTTATGTAGCTCACTCCGGCAGCTTGAAGTTGAAATATAGACGTTTGCACCAAGGCAGTGTGGGTTGTGGTATCAGTGGGCCAAGCATATCGAATCTCATTTGAGGCGCCAGTTAATTGCCTCATAAAGCAGTGACTCTGTTGTTCGAACGTTGGCAAATGCAAATATAAAGTAAAGTAAAGCTACTTAATTCCATTTCATACAATTATTGATACTCAATTGATATGCATCAGTGTCTTACATTTGCATGGTCGTGAATTGTTGAACGCTGACCTCCCTCCCAACACACAAGGATCAGATTAAAATTATCGTTTCCAGCATCCACTAAATTTCGGGTAATACTTGAGCTACTAAAGTGGGCATATTTCGTCCAATCCTCCTCGTTGTATGCATATGATTCCATTACATGACGAATTTTATCCACATCCAAATCTCCCTTTTTTACGATTTCCTGCAGCTTAGTTCGCAAACCACTTAAAGTGAGGACTTCCTGCGATGACATTTCGTTTCACTAAATTTGTACGCTTACTCGACTTCAATTTAATTACAATGCAGATCGGTTAAATATGGAAAATCAAAATATAGAATGCTGACTACCGTGCATGCACATATTCGCGCTACTCTTAATCACATGAAGTGTATGAATGAAATAAAACCGTAATTGTATTGAAGACTGTCATCATATATTTAATTCCATATGATATGGTAAATCTATCTATATTATCTTCATCTTAACACTCATTTATTGACGTGTGATGATGTACACTGTATTAAGTCCATGAACTCGGAAAAAGAAGAATGGTTCGTCACGGACAGGCTTCGATGACACTTCTGCCATGCTAATTGCCAGACATAAAATATGAATGGGTAATGCAATAATAACCGAGCAAGTACCTCCTACACATATGCACAATTACATAATTCGAAATATGAAACTACGCCTACCTACGACAAACGCGAACGGGTTAGGGTAAGTGAAATGCATGGTCTCTTATAAAGTTAGCTACTAATTATGTAATGCATAAGTGACTTGGCTCATATGATTCCCAATAGAAACTCGCCACGAATTAGGTATTGGACACCCGTAAAGTATTTAAAACCAATAAAGCTCCTTCGCAAACTTTCTATCTGCCCCTGTTTCTTGTAACCCAAGTTGTTAAATAGGATGATGATTGGTGATACTCTTCACGATGGTTGTAAATGTTTCTTGTATTAAAAAGAATGAGCAACAAAATAAGGTTGAAACAGCAGGCGAAATTGAAACCATCAGTCATCCGTTTCGAAAATTCAATTCAATCCTTATTTATAGTGCCAAATTTTCATGAGTACATGCATAGTGTATAAAAAGCGTTCACTTGTATACTCCTCGGAGCTGAAATAAACTAAACCTAACTCCACAAGTCTTTGAGAAGCTTCGCATGAGAAGCACAAATCATCAAAATTTAAATTCATCCCACTTTGATCGGCATATAATAAATTATTTAATTCAAATAAGGCTTCAAGAGGACTTGACGGTATTGTGTAGGTTACATGTGCATGTCTCAATACGCCAAAGTAACTAGTTGTTTTTGAGAACGAGGTGATGCATACAATTTACTTCCCCTCAAATAATATTCTTCAACCAAAATTCTATTTCGTTTTATATTCCTTGTCTTGATAAGCCACGCACTTTTTCCATTGTAGAATCTATTACGTGTATAGTATTGTGACTCGTACGTATTCAACTAACAACAGCCGCTACGCCTAAAATCATTATCATTAGCGATGCTGTGTTTAACTTAATAGCCCAGGAGCCCTCAAAAAGGACGTAGAACTCAGTGCTGCCCTCATACTGATTACACTAAGTAGTAGTGCTGTAGTATTATAAATCTTGGGACAAAATTGTATCGTATACATCAACATCATAGAAATGGAGGTGCATGAGTCACACAAGCAGTTAAGTGTTCACGTAACACATTGTGTGAAAAATTCACAGTCATTTGAAGATGATTAAATCCCCTCAAGTTTCCATTCTGAAGTAACTCGTGAGCTCCGCAAACTATGGCTTCGGGTTTTACAAACAATTTTGGCGATTTTAACACATGCAGAATGAAATAGCTTCCAGCACACTCATTTTGAAAACCTAAAATCCTTTTTTATCGTACTTGTTTTTTGTTTCTACTACGGTGAGCGTGAATCGTATTTCAGAGAGGATTCTTATCACCTCGATTTGTTTTCCGTACATGAAACACAAACAGTCTTTGTTTGTAAACCAGGAGAAGTTGCATTGAACAAGACTTAGCTTTGAAGACTCGTCCAGGCTTATGATCTGGAATAAGAGGAGGGCGCAAGTTTCTACAAGTGTAAATAGCTGTAGCACTTACGCAAGTCGATCGACTCCAATATCCAGTGCTGTTGAGGAAATACATAGAACAAGTCCAAGTATAAGAATGTGCCGTGCTTAGATCCACACAACTGTTCGTATAATATTTGTATTTTTTGTGAAACAGAGAATTAAAGCATCCAGCAAGTAATAATAACAAGCTTAGAATTGATTACGAAAATGCGGAACACGTCACCAAATAATTTACTACGATAGTGAAGCGTTTATGGCTCCAGGATAGTATCGAAATCATAGTCTTATGTCTTAAAACTACAGAGCAAGTAGACTAGTTGGTGTTTGTTTCCAGTATTCAGTTCAAATATTCATGATTAACTCTACTTAAATTACTATTCATACTGCAGGTATTAAAATTTTCACACAATATTAATATAATTAGTTTTAATATTATATATGTAGTATTAGTATTACAATTCCCATATTTATATTGATCTTTTGTGTCCTTATTGAAGCCAACATCAAAATGGTGCCACGCAACTTCCTTCCGTTCGTCGCAGCCCTTATCGTGTTTCAGTCAGGATCCTCAGACGCGGCTGGAAAACTTCTTTATGGAGATAAATGCAGCGTCCAGTCAGCATTACTTAGTGTCTTGTCGTTAGCAGATACTGATGACAACTTGAAGTGTAACAACGATTTAGGCCTTCTTTGTACTGGAACTTGTACTTGTCTCCCAACCAGGGTCTGGGATTCTGGATTTTTGTTTGGTTTACTTGGAGGTGGCAGTTGCGTTGTTGGAGCAAATGGACCATGTGCACGAGGTGACAGATGTGTCGCTAATGCTGCATGTGGGGGAAACATTCCTCTCTGTATGTGTAAAGATGGATATTATGCGCATGATCTCCAATGTATTTCCAGAGGAGTGTTCAGCATCAACGCAGCAACTTCCAGCATTGGAGCTGGATCCGTTTTAAGCATTTTAACTTTGATATTAGTACAAATCTTCGCATTGAACTGAATTGAGCCAGGGATTCTTGTTTGTATCAGTATGAAAACCATTCCACTTTTTAAACTTCCACTACTATTGTTCTTTTTAAAAAATATTAATGTTATAATATGTAATATTGAGTGTATGAGTTATTTAGTAATCATGTTCGGAATTCAGTTAGGATTGGAGTCTGGTGTAAGTTAGTTTAATGATTTTATTACTTTTGACAACTGTCTTACTTGGCGACTTAAAATTACAATATTAATTTGATGAATAATTGTTATCGGTTCGAAAGTTTATTATCAATTATCGCTCAATAAATAAACATGTAGAAACTCCATAAACAGCCAATTCAAAAATCATACATACCATATCTTCAGTTTCAACAAAGAATTGTTTTGTGCGCTACTGGCACATCACAGACTGAAATTCAGTTAACACATAATAGGGTCATTGTATAACGAATCGAAGCTTAATTATCATAAGAAAATAAACCTGTTTTTTAGTACATAAACAGTGGACTCCAGTAAGTTGTAGCTAATCAATCTCGGTCTTTTACTGAAAGCAAACTGATTTTTATTCCTAATCTATGTCAAATTAATTCATGTTTAATTGCGTCAGAAGAAGCAGTTCCAATAAACTTAAAGCGGTCAATATATGCCATATGGCTATGCAATCATCTCGAAAGATTGAGATTTCGGGGTAATGACTTTTGTATAATGGTTTCAGTTATTTTCAGGAGGTGGATTGTTATTTTCAGTCTTGGTATTGTAGCTTGTTCTTTCGCCGTATTTGGACCAGAAGGTGACTTGGCATTTCGTCCTGTGTCCAGTCCTTTGGTCAAACATGCTACAGGAACTGAACGGTGGGCAGTAAAGGTGGAGGCTTACTGCAGGCTCCGTATGGCTCGTGTTTTCAACTCTATAATAAATTATATCATTAGTTTAATCTCCACATGGGTTTAGTAAGGAAAATTGATCTTTTATGGAACAAGATTTGAGGTCTGAATAGAGAGTAATTATACTTTAAACATTGATCTTACCGATGGAGTCCAAGCGAATCGTTGATGTAGCAAACTTGATTAGTCTGCAATTTAGTTCTGGAGATCTCCTCTAATCCAGATTCCTCGTTATCATCCTCTTTCGGCCACTCAAATCTGACTTCACTCAAGGAACCATCCAACACTTTCATGAAGCAATGCGCCTACAAAAATCATTCATGAATGTATTATTTTTCCACATTATTAAAAAGGATTTTTTCATAGATTTGATGTAGAAACATCCGCATTAAATGACATGTTTTGTAAAAACAAGTTAAAACGCACTAAAGTGGCCTAGCCCAATGAGTCTGACTTGTTTTTTTCGATATTAATCCCAAATTTAAATTGATTCATACATGAAACAAAATATTCTGGTGCAAACAAAGTTGCTCTTCCACGTGCAATTTTTTGCTCATTTTATAAAAGATTTTGTACGAAGAGGAAGATAAGCTGAACCAGATCATGAATGTTATCGCTGTTGTCATCTAACCATCACGACATGGTGAAAGGTCATGCACCTAATTATTTCACGCATCATGGCAGTAGCAATCCAGAAAATTTTCAAATGTATGCTTGCTTCAATTAAATTAAATCTAAACTAAAACTAGTAAATTGTAAATCTTTTTAAGGACTTATAAAGTCAAAATGTCTCGGACATTGTATTCTTTGGAGTTACAATCTAATCAAATGGTGATTGGAAATTTTCCAACCAAACTTACATCAGCATGGTCGTGTATACTTGATCCGTGTCCCTCTCCCCAGCACAGCAGCATAAGATTGAATTTTCCATTGCCTTCGTCAACAAGGTTTCTCGTGTACCTGTACGGGTCAAATTTTGCATACTTGCCCCAGTCCTGCCGGTTACTCTTGTACGCATTCATCAGCGTTTCGACCATTTCTATATTCACTTCCTCACTTTCAAACACATGATGCAAATGAGCTTGAAGCTCCTCCAGAGTTTCAATTATGGGTCCTCGACAGCTATGAATTTGTATGTGTCGTTGTCTTGCGGTATCCATTGTGACTTTGCATACAGCTCTTGATGCAAAAGGCAAAACTTCCACTTGCGTCGTTTGCTTAGAATGTCTTTTATAAAAGTGAGCGAACTTTGCACAATAACGTGGCTAGCAAGCGAATGGCAGTTTTCAAGCGATATTGATCGACGCGTTCATGTTTGGTATCGATGACCTTTCCAGAGTACTGTCAGGAAGTAAACACTGGCAACTTAGCACTTAGGTGGTAGAACCGTTCTTACTATGTTTTCCGCTTTATTTGACAAACTAGGAAAGAGTAACAAAAGGTTTTAAAAAAAGAGCAGAGAAAGTTTCGTGTGTATCGTACCAAACAACACGGAATTAGTCTTTACAGTGCCTTGTATGCATGCGATTTTCTTTATATACTCTCAAGTTGAATTTCCTTTGAAGACAGTTTAGCCGAGTATCAGCATGGGGTTATCCATTAAGTATATTACGTGGATTGAAAGGTAGGTTATTTGTGAACGGACCGAGAAATGAAGGTATGAGTAAGTATTTAAACGAATCCCGACGACTGGCCGAGCCGAGCCAACAACGGCGACTAGGTCGTCCCCGACAGCCGACGAACCGGCCGTCTGAGACAAGAGCCTCATTCGTTAGGAAAGTCATGTTGGGTCGTCGCGGACGGACGGTAGGGTTCGGCTGGAGGCCTTTAGGTTCGCGGTCATGTCGGCTGCCAGGGTCCGCCACTTCATCTGATGAAGTCTTACTCCATTAAACGAGACGTTCACTAATACCCATTTAATCCATGTAACTTACTTTATGGGCGACCCCATGTTGTGTAAAAAAAAACCTGTTGCGAATTGCCTCCGATATCATAACAAATTTTTCCATTAAAACGACAAGGTATAAATGGTTTAATATTTTGTAACAGAACGTGGAGTTATAGTTGGAAGGAAAATTGTACTGAAGAAAATATGCCTAGCATAAATGATGCATGTAATGTCTTCAATACATTGATAAAAATGATGACATTATTGATAAACAGCAGGCATACATTTTAATAGTCTTTTATATCCCATAACTGTATTCATACATGATAAATGATGTAGGGTTTGTGGTGGCGTTTTTTGTTGTTTGTAGTTGAACGAAAAGACGTAGTTTAGTCCTCTTCAGTTTTAATTTAATTACTCATTATAAATGACAAGCATGCTATTTACAGCGTGATTTAAAGAAGGACTTTCTTGTATTGAGAGGAGCACCCAGCCTTGTTTTTTAGGGAAAACAGTAAAATAATATGAAAGAACGATCTGGGAAGTAAACATAAATGACATGAACGCATTTTGAAATCTGGTAAAACTTTATTCACTTTTTCGTATTACACTAAGCATAACTGTCCAAAAAACATACAAAATACTTTCCACAATCCACACATGAAACCATAACCAAAAAAGTAGAATTTTAAGAACTCTCGCAAAACTATAAAGGAAGAAAACCAATAACAAAACCAATCTCGTGAAAATACAGCGAATTCGAAAAGAAAACCTGAATATTGATTTTTTTATGAAGAAAGTGGTCCATGATGATTCCACCCATAACCTGTTCAAATTGCGTAAGCATTTTAGAGTTAGATTGTTTTTGAAGAAAGTGTGATTTTGGCAAACACGTGGAGATTTTCGGCACCAACGATTTGACGTGTGATGTTGGATGTTACTAAAAAGAAAGAAATAAATCATCATGCTATATTCGTTTGATGACCATTTCATAATTATAGCATTTTTAGCATTTCAAGCTCGCACCATAAGCAGTTTTTTATATAGATATTGTTGTTTTCTCAAAACAACATTTTTTGGTCCGTTCAATGAAATTTCGTTACGTGTTTGATTATTCAGTCTGATTAAAATTTAAACGCTAGTACGCTACATGTTGTTATGTATCAAACTTCTTGTTTTGAGACACGACAGGATATTTATTAACAGTTGAAAATATTTTTTACTGTGTAAGCTGATTTGAATTGTTTTGTGTTTTTTCAATGATGTGTCTACATTACGAATCGATCTGTTGAGCCATTGGGTATTCAGCCACACACCTCTCATGCACCCAATCTATGGCGATTTCAATTGGTCGACCATCCATCTTTCGATACTGTAGTCTTTCAGTTAGATATGAACTCAAGTTGTACTTTGTATGATATTTAAATTCTGTCAAGAAATGATTTGCCTCGTTGGATGAACGCTCGTTCGTACCTAAACAGAATCCATAAATGAGTGTAGTCGATAGCTTGTTAGTTTCATTCCTCCGACAATTGAAGCAGTCTAAGGAAGCACAAAAACCTCCAAAACTTGTCAATGAACGATCGTCATGTCCCTTCTTGTAAAATTTTATTTAGGTCATAGGTACTAGTAACGTTACGCACTTTTTAATTTTAAAACTGCATTTTGGGTACTACAATTCGTTTTTGATGTACAAGAATAGAACATATAATAATAGTACATATTCTCATAATGCAACAGTACATGATGCTGGAACAGTGGCACATCGAAGAAAATAATGTTCATTCCTTTAAGGACAGTTCCTCTGGCCGACATTACTACAATCGGATACTTACTGTCTTCAAAAACAGAAGTCGAATAGAAACATTAACAATTTTCGCCCAATTTTTTAAATCTCACTTGTTTCTAGTTTTAACTTTTTCATAACTACAAAAATGTTAGGAAGAGGCAGGCCCACGTCTGGAATGAACAGAACGCTACAAAATAGTACTAGATATGGATCATCATTGTCGGTACTGAACTCATCGACGAACGTCGCTGCCCATCGAGAGCTTACCGAAGACGAAAAACTGCTTAAAGGTCTTTTAGAACTCGTCAACCATAAATGGACACTGGATGAAATCGGCATTAAGAACGACGGGAAGCCATGGAGTTTACGAAGTTTGGATGCTATTTCTTCGGAAAATCTTGTCCTGCTAATGAAACACATGTTGAAGGTGCTTCAGCCAGGAAAAGACTTCGAGGTAGACCACCACATCTTGTAATACTCAATGAATCATGGGAATTATGTTAACAATCATTAACAAGTTTTGTATAATAGCTTCACGGAGTCTCGTCCTTTGACATACCGTTTTGGTGTAACCAAGTTTATGATGTTATTCACTATGTTCACCATGCGCTGATATCCATACTCCCACCGGATGCTGACTTCTATCACTTTAGTGTGCTCTTACTCCCCCAACAAAGTAAGAATTTGTTGTTCCAGTGAAATAATTTCATAGAGTAGTACTAATAATGCAATTGAAAAGTTTAGATCGTGCGAAGACTCGTGCCCTCATTGTATATGTGTTTCGTCTGGTGCTCGCATGGGACAACCATGTCGGAGAGTATGAGAAAATAATGGGGGAGGAAGCACAGCACAATGCAAGGATGGAAACTCTGTTCCAGGATATTGACATCTTGCACAAGAAAATTGAGAAAGAGGCCGAAGATAGGGAGATTGGAGAACTAGAGTTTCCGAAGGTATGTGCCGCCATGCGTCCTTATGAAATACGTTGACTCTCAAGGTCCGCTATGTAACGAAAATGATTCTTTTAACATTTTTCAGTTGGAAGAAGATTTGAAAGAGGAAACAAACAATCTTGAACTGCTCCAGACAGAGCTCGTTATTGCACAAGAGCACGCTGTAAAAGCAAAGAGAATGTTCACAGAGTCGGGAAAGAATGTGGAATTAAGTATCCAACGCAGGGATGCTATCAGTAGAGAATGCGCCAAACTTCAGGATCTGGTGGTCGAAGACACAGATCTACTCGCTGGAGTCATAAACAACTGTAAAGAGGAGGTAATGAGTGCGTTTCTCACAAATACATATATAAGAAAACAAACTAAATCAATGTCTTTCTTTCAGATTGCCGATGAAAAGAAGCGCTTCGATGAAATCCGAAAGGTGGTAAGTGAGCATGCGGATGGAATTGAACAAATGAAGAAATTAACAGCTACCGTTGAAGGGACGCTGACCATTTTTTCTGCTGTCACAGGACAACTTGGAGCACTCAGGTAACTTCCAAATTTAATCAAACTATGGGCTAGTTTTGATGTTATACCGAACTTATTTTATGGCAGATCTGAGAGGGAGAGAATGGAGAGTGAGGACGGAATGATTCAGTCTCACTCCAACGTGGTTAAAACAAGAGAAACCGAGCGAGATAACTTATTAAAGAAACATAGGGCTATTCTGTCCGGACAAGACGCTATGAGACAGAGGGAACAGGCCAAGATCCAACAGCTTGAGGAGGACTTGGAAAATGCGGAAAAGTAAGAATAAGAAAATTTAAACTTATGCATTATCCCGAAATTAAGATTCCCGAAAAATGTACTGATTCTCTTTAAGGCTTCTACCAGAAGTTGAACTGAAGACTCAGCAGACAATTTCCAACATAGAGTCAATTAAAGAGCGAACTCGGCAGTGCCAGGAGCAATTTAGTGATCTAGAGAACAAAACCTTTCCTCAAGTTGAAGCTCTTGAGAAATTGGAATCGGCGCGGGAAGAGGAGGTAGGATGAATAAAATTTTTTAACTTAAAATCTGTGCTTCTCTGACTTTAAGAAGCTAATTGGAAATCTTGTGAAATTCGTTTGTTTTGCAGCTACAGAAATTCATGGAAGATATGAATAACCTTGTGGGGTCGCAACTTTTTGAATATCCCATTATGAACTAGATGTTATTTTACTTGGGTAATTTGAGAGTTTAAGGCATACTCTGATTAGTGATTAGTTATGCTTATGTAGACGTGATGCTGTGAATTGTAACATGCAACGTTATTTGCCTACGTGGCTTTCTTTTTTGTATCGTATCAGTTGCAGTTGCAAGTAACGAGATATTATCGGTGAAAACGCAATTAATTCCAATATGCATAGATGTAGATATTTTCGGCCTTGAAGTTAAAATGTAGCGTATGAAAGGATTCATTGTGTACACAATTAAAAACAGAAGCGATAGTTTTTTGGAATTGAATACTTTTACTGGTCAAACGAAGATAGTATTTCAACTTCTTTTTTTCATATTTTGTCAATTACAACAGTCAAATTTTATGGTGAATGGAATCTTGCAAACTTCTGCTGACATTGTAATTGGTGGGCTAACCAGTCTGTAATACAAATTCAAAGAATTACTGATAACATTTCAAGGAAGAATAATAAAATATGCACTTAAAATACTATAGATTGTAAAAATCAATTTAAAAACGCACCCTCTTGTAAGTCCTTACTGCTGTCACGTTCTTCGTTGTGAAAGTAGCCTGCACAAAACATAGGCATGATTAGTCTCAGTTCCCGAACACCTTACTTATAAAGGTAGTGATACATAGTTGAATAGTTGTTTAATATCTACCTTCATCTCATCGGCACTGAATTCCCGAACAGTCACCGACTCATCGGGGTCAATGCGTTGAGTTTGGACCAACTTGTTCCCATCCTGGACGATGGTAGTCTAACAGGGTATAAATTGAAAGTTACCAAAAGCGATGCCCATACCATTCTGGTTTATTTAAAAAAAAAAAAGATCACTAAAGAACGTCACATGGATTGAAAGGTGAGTTATTTGTAAGCGGGCCAATAAGTGGGGACATGAGAGTGGGTCTCCATCAGCCCCTGAACCGGACTCGTAACCCACCTTTCAATTCACGTGACGTTGTTTAAGGACCAGCCCAAAGTTTCTTCCTATGTTAGGCCGTTAGTACTTACCTTGCATTTACGTCCATCGGCCGTTTCTTCATCGAATTCTTCGCCCAGTTTGAAGCTGATGCTGGTGTTCTTGAAGATAGAGCTGGTTTTTAAGGTGTACACGCCATTTTCCTCGGAAATCTCAATTGTCGGCTTGGCAGTCGCAGCGAGTGTCCTTTTGGCGATGTTGACACCTATTGGCACATTTAATTAAACCAATTTATTAATGTTAACACTCAAAACGTCTTCCACACATATGAACATGCGTAGACTCAAGTTGCCCCAAAGGTTTATTTAAAATCTACACCATATTTTCTAAAATTGTGGCCACTATTTTAGCAATTTCTAGCTCACCTGCAGCCTTCAAGTACTCGTCAAAGTTCTCCGACTTGATCATTTCGAACTTTCCAGTGATCGACATCTTGAGTCTAGCTCCGGCTATGACAACTGCTCAGATTGGGCACAAAAGTTTCCGATGAATTTAAAACACTTCCGACACACGTAAGCTACAGACGCAAAATGACAAGTTCAAGCGAGTGGTCTCAGATATCTTGGGTTTGGTTCATTGGGGGCGTCTCCACAACGGCATGTCACAGCTAAAAAATGGGTGTGAGTACGAGACTTATATGAGTGAGATAAAGAACACATCAATTAATTTATCGGCCTGTTTTTCTTTTGTACATTAGTAAGATTGCGGTAACCCGAAAATGTGCTTATAAGCACAGTACTTCATACAACTGTCACTAT
Source organism: Salina celebensis (assembly GCA_036561885.1). Classification (NCBI taxonomy): domain Eukaryota; kingdom Metazoa; phylum Arthropoda; class Collembola; order Entomobryomorpha; family Paronellidae; genus Salina; species Salina celebensis. Next base: position 16,506 of record JAAXOA010000004.1, on the reverse strand, counting down.
ATTTTTTCACTTTTAACACGTCTACAGTTAGCTACCATTCTCTATCATAGTCTGTAGCGTATAATTATGCAAAAATGCCTTCTTATCGTTTTCACGTCTCGGACATAGTATCTGCTGAATCGTAAAATTCATCTGAAAAAATGTTTATTCCAACTTCTTATAATTCCTATGAGTGTGTTCTATGGGAAGTTGGTGAGCTTTTCAAAAGCCGTCTGTCAATGTGCACAGCTATCCCCCTTTGGCTTGTATTAACTTATTAGTATCAATTTAAACTCTATTCATCCCTAATTGTCCATATCATAAAAAAATTGGGGTTCGCATGGAAAGTGTTTCTTTTAAACATGTATGAAAAGTTGGTTATCAAACTCTGTGTGCAAATCACACGCACATTCTGGATGTGGTCACTGTCGGCATGTAAGATGGGGGAAAATATCAAAACGAGAAAAAATAGATTGGACTTCTCAGCATGTTTTTTTTTTGTATCTGCGGACAAAAACGATGTAAATGGCTTGTTTCATCAATTATAATCAAATCCTTTGAGCTGCTCTTAAATATTTCTAAGTATCAAAAATTATCCACAAATTACTGGAGTAAAAAAGGAGTAAAATATTGTAAGTGTAAGTCACAGAAAAACCTAAATTCAAAGCCAAGCTAATTTAATGTCCTGTGAGTGAAGTAGACAGTGGTCCCACTATGTAAAGCTATTAAGATCTTTTGAGCGGAATGTCCCTTGTCAGTAAAATTCCTTGTCAATTTTTGTCTTGATGTTGTAATTTTTAAACCTTTTACTCACATTGTAAAATATCCTATGTATGCAGAATAATGGAGGTGCAGTCTGCTATAGACATGACACCCAGATAAGAATCCAACTAAATCCTGAACTGCAATAATGAATGATATGAAATATTTATGGCAAAAAATATACTTTGAAGACTTACAAATGAGCTTGTCCAACGAACTCGAGGTTATCAAATCTTGTTTTTTTAATGGTTGGCATTTAATTTCGAAGCTTAATTTATGGATTTTCTCAGAAAAAGTATAAATCAAAGTTGAAATTATATAGTTGTGAGAACTCAAAACTAATTGGGAACATCACAGTTGGAACTACTTGAAGAACAGTTTTTTTGTAATCTTATAATCTGTACAACTCAAGTTCAACACGCTGCGACGTGTACTAAATGCATTCTTACACACATGGAGATTAAACTCATGACGCATATTTTTGCATTCAAAATGAATCGGACTTAGTATCAGAGTTGAGGACTGAATAGATACACATGGATGATAAAAATATAATATTGCACATCAAACATATTAGCCATTGTTAAAGACAAACGGGCTTCAAAAACCGCTGTTCGGTCTTATTTTGTAAACAATCTAGCGTCTTCATTTTTTTGTCCGACCGTCCTGAAATTTTCAACACTTGTTCGAACGACTAATCAATTTCATGGAAGTTAATTTGAGCCCGCAAAGGGACTTTATTTACAACTTTGTTGTCATTTAATTTTATAAAACTATTTTTATGTAGTACATATAGTATGTACATACTTAAAAAGAGTAATGGTGTTTTCAACGTTGCAATGGTTTATTTAACGTATACGGATAAGTAGTTACAAGAATTGTTCCATAAAATTATTTGGTACTTCTAACTTCTAATGATGTATTTATCGAGTTTGTGAGTTATCATGCATAATATGTTGCATCCGAATGCAAGTTTTGCTCTGGAAATAAATGTGAATCGACCAAGCTTAACTATTGGACTTGATGGACAGATGCTATGGACACACATTAGCTTGTATTGCATTGGAACTCTAGCTGCAAAAATGGATAGATAAACTTACATCTTTATCAATTCTACTGAGATTTTGGGTACGTGCATAGGCACTATAGGGACTAGGGACACCTTCCCTTGAAAAAGCAACCTATGCCAAAGTATTCTTTCCGCAGATCTTAGTTTGAACATGGGGTGCTAGAATGCGCTAGAATGAGATGGATTAGATGTACGATCAACCTGACTTATGAATGAAGCGAAATATACATACATCTTTTGTATTTGGATTGCATGAAGTATGTTCAATTAATGCAACCCAAGAACCTTCTGCTACAATGACTCAAACAGGAAATGTTATACAAAACAGAATTTAAACAGTACCACGAAAGCTCATCGTAGTTCCAATTAAAAATTAAACAACCAAATTCAGCTTTCTGTGGCCGCGTTTTTAAACGAGCTGTTGCCAATTGCCAATACCAAAATCTTCACGAATAGCCATTATGACTTTTATCTTGAATAAGTCTCATTATCTGAACAAGTGGTTTACTCATTAAAATTATAACAGTAAGTAGTAATATATCAATTTTATGTTTGACTCCAGTCATTTACAGTGTTTTTACGCTTGAGAATGGGAACACATCATAATAATGCAAGATGGCAGTCCTCTAAAGTTTCTTTTGCATTCATAACGAAATGTAAAAATGTGAAACCGACTTTTCCTACCAATGATTGATAACATTGACATGTTTTTAGAAGAAAAAGTACAACTAAATCATGACCTACTTTCTATCATCAGTAAAAAAAAGCTAAACCAAGTCCGTTATATTGTGCTCTGTTCCCTATCACAATAAATTCTAATTTATTATACGGTTTTTACCCACAAACCGTATAATTTAAACTTTATTGGGTCATGCGACTGTTTTACGGAAAGTGAACGCTAACCTTGGATGTAGTCCCACAGGATCATATTTTTTTTTCTCGCAGTCAAACTCTGAATTTCTGAATAATAATAAACATTGCACGGATCCCTTGTTTACGCTGATTTCGTGTAAAAATGGTGCACTAAAGCAATATAATTGGGGAAACAGGACTGTGACCAGAAAACGTTAAAATACAAATGCTCATTAGTCACAGGAAATGTAAACAAAATTGTTTCTTTTCATGGGTCTTTTTTCGGTAGTGGTCAAGAATAGCATAGCAAAATGTTGTGACTTTTATTTACATCATAATATTCTTTACAGTTCATTGTGAGATAAACGAAAAAATGTTCCATGAGATGTCAAAAGACGAAACTGTAGGGATATGAATTACACCAATAAAGTCTTCTATCTCTGGTATCGCTCTACTTACAAGAGTACAATAAGGTTACATGGATCATTTTAAGGGTCACTCGTGACCAGCCGGAAAAAGGTCCTATTTGTAGGTGTGGACTTTAGTTAAAAGTAGGATTTTCATATTATGCATAAAGCATGCTGTATAAAATGCTAAAGAGATGAAAACCGTATCTTATTTTCATACTACATGTTTTTATTACGGTAAAACTTGTCCAGCAAGTGCCAAGGTCCAGCCCATAACAATTTCAATGTTATGTGTATTTTTGTACATGTAATTTGACATCGGAATTTGGCCTAAGATTACTTCTTATTTCGCTAGAGGATTACCATTCCTATTCATACTAAAAGTTATCTGAAGATTCCAGTGTCACAGATATAGACATGATGTCACTATACGTTTTTTCTCATGAAAATGCAACCATATCAATATCATGTCAGTCACCCAAATAGCGACAACATTATTATGGGTTTTCAAGTAGCTGTAAACCAGCCAAAAAAACAAACGCAATAAAAACCTTAGCGATTCATCGCCACCCACCAGTTCTTTACTATTTTAGCCTTCAAAAGTTGTCGTTCTGGATAGAAAAGTTAACTTTATTACGAACACGAAGGAGCTCAGTTTTAAGAATTCCGGATCCGATTATGTTGTACCGTAATGTTGAGACATGACCACATACTCTTGACAGAAATAGAATTACTACTTGGTGGCTCCTGTTCAAATTGAGAAAACAAATAAAAATGACAATACTTACATAACACTAAAATCCCCACATAAATGGACATGGCCTCTCTTATCTCAATTCTTACATCACGTCAAACACAATTGGTTACGGTAGTATTTATGTGATTTTCTTTTGTCTGAGGCTGAGGTGTAAGGCTGGAGCAGAACTATACCACCTAGAAAATTATTTCCTCGTGTAGTGTTTTACTACCATGAAGATGTAATAGCTCCTAGCGCACTTCTGGGTGTTACCTTAGCGCCTTAGTGAAGTTGCACAGGAACAAAAGACTTGGCATGTGGAGAAAGAGCCCTCATCACAATAGGCTGCAGGTAGAGAAAAAAGTCTCCCGCACAAGTTACTTATTAAGAACAATAAGCCCACTAAACCACCCCGCAGTAGCATCTCAATATTTTCGCCTCTCTCTCATCTAGTTGTGCATGTGTTCCTTTTTTTGGTTTGAAATCAATTGGGCCACCCAATGCAATATACCAAGAGAATACCTAAACAAGTAAACAAAAAAATCTCTCTCGGTTAGGGAAAAGGAGATGTCACACAGCTTTTGTTTATATTGCTGGTGACATATATTGCGCGAATGTATTGTTTGAAATCTTTATAGAATTTTAAAGCATACCCCACAGGGTCCTCCTATGCATCAGGTCTGGGTGTTTGTATTATATAAGGTTTTGCTTGAGGTGATCAATCACGGAGGTAAGTGATATTGATCGGATGCGGCTGTAAAACATTATTGTACTAAACGCCAATTTCTTGAAAGATTTTTCGTCTTGTGCTAGCCAATATTGAAAAGAAAGTAAGTGGGAGGTGGACGAAAGTTTCTCCAGAGGACCCCAAGTTGTGGTGAGCGTGTCGGAACCCCATTCTAATAAAGCTTTAGTGAAACGTGACGCTTATTAGATTTGTTTTCTTCCCTATGAGATTAAGAGAAATATATATGATGGAGTATGCCGCGATATTCTTTTCGCATTGAGTATTTCCACGAGATGTATGTCAACTAGGATCTTGTATAATTGTGATGGATGAGAGTCGGCGTGTTTGCAATAAGTAGGGAAAATGGCAATCTGTGGATGCGGGATACGCAAAATAGTTTCCATGACAAAAGAATTTACTTGCGAATCCCGTATGGACTTGTTGGCGGTATGTCTACAAAGGACAAGAAGCTGGAGGAATGTTTGCTGGCACTTGTTCAAACAAAACTATCGACTCATAATCTATCATGAGTGCTATGCATATCTACAAGACATGAGTATGGATTAGAGTACTCATCAATCATATCATATGTAAATTTCAAATTATCGAGGCCATCTATTGCTGCTGTGATTACAAATAGTTTTGACTGAAATATTTCAAAACAGTTGAAATGTCAATTGTATCTCTACTTTCAAAATAAAATACATACATTATTGTCATGTATTTAACGACACATTTATGCGTTAAATAAGTTTCAGGTTCAATACTTTTTGTGGACCAAACTTTGACTACGGTTGATTTTCGAGAAAAAACGATGCACAATATAGAAGGAAAGAGGAGCGTATTGTTTTATGATTATACTGCGATGTTTATACAGCAGTCCGTAGGTGTCCTCATATAACAGCTAGAGTTTTCCTGAATGTGGTTCTTGGGTTTGTTGATATGGTTACATTGATATGGGTGTCCTCTTTATGACACCGTAATTTTGACTTTAGAATTAGCTGCCACCAAGAGAGTTGTTGGGACAGAGAATACCTTAATCAAGAGCTCACTTTGTGGGTGTCATCCTCCCTATTCAATTGATTGTTTTATTGCGGAAGAAAGCGTTCAGGTTTGTAAATCTTCCATTTCGTTACGCTCTTTTATTTTACACGACTGTTTTAAAGCTTGCACTAATCGTAAGTTGGGTCTTTCTCCCTTCCAAAATGATAAACTTTCCAACACGACCAAAGTAGACTCAAAATGTTTCACTTTGATCAGCTTTAAGGTTTAAATATGAAATGCATTTTTCAATCAACTTTATTGTCGGTTAGTATTGCTCATTCACATATATTTTCATCTATGAACAGGACATGACAGTTAGAGGTTTATTATGCAAAAGATGTTTCGGATAGGCGTTTGAATGTCGGCCAACATGCAATCAAAAATTCATGAGTTCAGATCTACAAACCGTAGCATTGTACGTGCAGCAATAGTGCAAAAAACTCCGCATCTCAAAAAACCCACACAGTGTGATGACAATCGTAGCTTGTCGTTATATTTTACATGAACAATGCACCGGAGCATATTTTTAATCATATGAACGATTCTCTAATTTGTACTGATAATCGATGTTTATTCAGAAGAACAGGTCCGCCTCTATTGTAATATTCCGCATGGGCGGAGTAGGTATCCCACTCGTAAAGATGTTCCAGTTTTTTTATACCATCATCATTCAAAGCAAAAAAGTAAAGTAAATAAATCGCGTTTTGAGCAATGCTTTTCAACTTTATTAAACCTGTGCCAATTGTTAAGTTAGTGGGCATTATATGACGGAAGATACCTAGGTCCGGGACTCCGTGTCTTTCTTAAGTGGGATATTATTTCTTTTCGTCACATCCCATGTTTATGTATTGTATTTGAAATCCTCCTCCCTTAATTGGAGCCAATCGCTAATGTACAATTTACATCAAGCGAATAAAAATTATGAAAAACTAAAAGCTTACAAGGTGCAGGGTACCGCATGCAAATAATTCGTGTATCCATTTCGAACTAATACAGGTTTTGAATGTAAGACCTAATCGTTTTCGTTCGCAGAAGTGTGGATATTTTATGTCACGCAATGAGTGCTGACAATGCAATATTATGCGTAATACATAAATGCAATTCAACTTTTCAACTGGAACAAATATAGAATCGAATCTTGAAATTTTATTTGAAAATCATAATTTTGAAACGATATTCAAAGTATCAAAAATAAAAAGTACAAAGTTTTTTGCGGAATCATTTGATTGGGCCGAGGAACTGCTAAATATTAGATGTGATGCTCAACAAATTAGCAGTATGGGTAGTTTGGGCAAGTGGCTGGGTGAACTCCAGCTGGGTAGCCAAGGGATCGGTCAAAATGGTATCCTACTGGTCCTGAGTATCCGGTGTTGCAGAAGGGATAGTTGGGGCAAGAAGCTGGGGAGATGCCGGCTGGATATCTCGCTTGAGCGAAAACAGCGACGGCGAAGGCCAAGACCTGGAAGTAAAAAGACAATTTATTAATGGAATTCTCTGCTCCAAATTTGAAAGTCAAATATATTTCAGTTCTTAGGCTCGATAAATATATCAAAATACTTACAAGAACGACAACGATTTGCTTGAACATTTTGACTTGAGTTTTTAGGAAATGATCCTGGAAACAAGATGTGAATCTGAGAAATGTTTATTCAGCTACACAAACTGTGCTTGAGCTACCAATTGCTGGAATATGCTGACTTGAAGCCATGTCCCAGGTATTTATAGTCCGACAAATCAAGTCGTATAAGGTATTTAGATGCAAAACTAGATTCGCATTGTTTTAATGATCATTCCAGCAAGACCACCCTACATATTTCATAACTATAAAAATACTCGGTTATCCAACTATAATATATATGGTCTATTCAATATGAAATTAAATTCTCCAGAGCCCAGCCCAGGAAAAAAATGACAAGTCATCATGCGCATATTAAGCCTTTCTAATTATACAAAATGTATAGCATAGGTTAGTTTAATATAATCGGGTTACATCGCCGATACGCTAAATGCACTTTTTGTGGTCCAGTTTTTTTTATGATGGGTCAAGATATGGAGCAAAAGCAAACGTCCTTTTAGATTAGGTGCTTCACGCTTCTTGTTTTGACGCTGAAATTGAATCTTCTCCATTCGTAGCATCTTCAAAGGTGTGAACCAACGTTCTTACATGGATGTGTGTACCTACTACAGTGCATGTCTTCAGGTATTGGCATCACGTCCCAATTTTGATTACGAAAAAACTTAATGACAGAATGCATCGATGCATGAGTTAGGTTACAAGCAATTTTGTGTCATTTGTATTCAGACAAGATGGATCAGCGTTAGCGTTACAGCGACATGTTATTGTCGCCTTTGAAATAGCTCTGGTTTTTGCTCTTCCTGTTCGTGCGATAAAAATATTCTGTGCTCAATCATTTTTTAACCATCTTCATCTTGATTCCCCAGTAACGTTTGAAATTTCTTGATAAAATCGGCAAACTAAGGCTTCTTCATAAGTATTCCGAATGTTCTTATATAACATAATCAATAGTATAATAAAGTTGATGATGTGCCAGTACCATTGAAAATATTGACATATTTTGATTCTTTCAGGCATATCTTTTCTGTTCATCTTAACATGGAATGAAAATAATGATGTTTTAGCGATAATGATCATGCCATTTGATAATTGATTCTTCACGGCAGCTCTTCTTATTGTGTATCCAAGCAACTATCACAAGTTTTTTCTCGATAATAACATGCCTTCTTGCAAGTTACCAGCTTGCATGCCGCCATTTCTCATGCGTGTGTCGTAATAATAGCATTCAATGGAATTCCAAAGTTACTTTTTCACGATCCAAGTTACAATTCAAAAGGGAGTGGATCACTGGATGAAATGGACAACCGCGTGAACGAACTTGATTTTTTTTCTGTTTATCCTTAATTTCTGTCCCTCTTTAGCATTTGAATAGTCCATTCCCATTCATTCTGTAATTTGCCGCATCCAAATTGTGTAAATATTATCAAGTCAATGGGAGCATTTTTAGATGGGTGTTTTTGATCATGGCTGTTACGCTTGTTTTATGGTAAATTTATACACAACATACAACATCGTATTAACATGATGCTCCTCGCTAACATTTGTGCTAACATGTCCACTTTCTACTTGGAGCAGAAGTTTAGATTCATGTTATTATAATCCGATTATCATTCATAAAAATGACACATTAATTGGACTCAGTATCCCAAATAGCTACAACAAAACATGAACATATTTTTATTTCTCAGCAAAGCGACCTGTTTTCTCCTCGTAGCTAATCTGGTTTTAGTTTTTTTCAGTTGTTGTGAATCTTTTTCGCGAAGAACCACTTTGATCTTTAGGTAGATTGAAATAAGGAAGTAAACTCAAGATTTTGGCAAGTGGCCGAAGGCAATGAATTCAAATATGAGGGTTTCTAGATCAATCTGCAAAAGTTGAACTCTCCATGCGCTGGAATTCAATCGTATAAAAAGGGATTATGTAATTGCAACCACACCCTAGACGAAACGCAATATATCCAAACTGGAAACAGTGTAAGTGATAGGTAATGCATCAAAACTACCTTTGCAACTAACGTTTTACATTTTATGAAGGTTGTGCTTATTCGATGCAGATATTTTCAGTTTTATTGCTCCGATAACTCGGTGTTTCATGTGAAACAAAGTTTACTGCATTTACTTAGGTAGTTTATGATACACATTGCTCCACGTAGGAACAGGGCTTGATAAATTTGGTATTAATGCCAGAAAGTTATATGCTTAGCACGTTTTAGTCTTATCTAAAGAAACACACTAGAAGAAAACTTCAAACCATGTATGATAATAACACTTATCAGTTGTCATGCTGGTACGTGAATATTATGGACTCATACCAGTTTGGTCTTGGTCCCGAAAAGCAAGTAAAAGAGTTGCACCAATTTACAAATTTTTATTAGTTTATGGCCCTCCATAATTGGAAATGAATGAGTGAGATGAGTGCTCCTAATCTGTCTACTCATCTCTCAATCATAATCATAGCTGTAATAATACAATGATGATAATAATATTTTATTAAGACGCTGATAGTTGAAACAATAACTGCAGCCTTATTATCTCAAGATAAGAAACGATTTTTTAACGCTTGCATAGTTCAACTTTGTTATTTTGAACTTAGAAATGAAACATTGTTGCTTTTTAGTTTTAAAATCCCTTGCTGCACAAGTCCACACTAAATCTAATAAACAGCCAATTTACTTGCTGCAGCTTTCAAATAATATTATGCAGTATAGAGAAAGGGTTAAATTCTACCTGTTCAGCCAAAATGTTTTTTCCTTGGTTTATGACTGATGTGACAACATTTCCTGTTTTTTACTTTATAGAGCCCTTCATAAAATTCATAAAAAGTTCATTGATATTTTCCGGTGGCGTCCCTGATCTTGTTAGTCACCCAGTCCAGAGTATGCAGAGTAAAAGGGTTACTGCTTGTGTTAACTTAAATCTACCCAGGCCGAAAGATGCGTCTAAAAAATGCGTAGATTGTTATTGATGATCTCATCATTTTTCGTGCCAGTGATGGCGAGAGAGAAGTTATAAAAGTAGGAGTAATTGACTCCAGAAGTGATAAACGGATTAAGGTGCTTTGAGAGAAATGGTAAGAGAAGGGTTTAGGGGGATATGAATAATTGTGCTGTAAGCTGCAGATGTAAGGATTAGCTGAAAGAGAGCGATTTGGACTACCCTCAATAAAATGTATATTGAATTAGAGATGTATTGCATAGGAAAAGGGTACGCTCATCTTACCAATTATCAATTTACCAACAATGCAACTGTAAAACGAAAGGGTTGAATTGCTATGTTTTGGGTATCGGTTCTACTGGTCGCGTACCACATACTTAAAAGGCATTATTCGATGATAACAAGCATAATGCATTTGGATCTACAATCTAGTAAAACTCTGCAATGATTCATAAACTACGTCACGTGGATTGAGGGGTGGCTTATTTGTGAAAGACCAACAAATGAGGGTTTTAGACTAAGGGACGGACCCTGATAGCCGAGAGGACTGAATCCCGAGTTCAATCGACGTGACGTACTGTATGGACTCTGCGATGGGGTTAAGAGTATGAACTCAAGCCATATAAAAAGGGCATTTCCAGTCAAGGCGAAAATTATTGCTGGGGAAATGAGTGAATACGTAATTATTAGCTCATTTACTTATTGAGTAAAATTTTATGGTCCCTCATGGGAATTATGTAATTTGAAATGAATTCCATCTGGTTTGTCACCCCACCAAACAAAGTAGGAATATTTTGACTTGTTTGGGGATTAAGGGTTTTCTCATTCAATGAACACTTGTTTCACACTTAGCATAGCGGTATTGACTGTTTGTTGTGTAACAGAGGCAGATAACGGAAGTGATCACGTTTCTTTCATAGAAGGCACCCTTGACTCAAGAATCTTATGTCATAGCCAATGTTACGTCGATTTTTGTATGGATAACAAGAGTTTGATTCAATTTGTCAAAACAGGTTTATAGCCGTCTAATTCAGGATTTATGATTTTGATAATTTATACACCATTTAACACTAACAACATAATATACCATTGATTGACAAGACTGTCATATTCAAAATATTCTACTCGGTAACGATAATCAGGTCGACCTGAATGTTAAATCGTTGAAAGTGAAAAGTATATTTTTATGTGATATGAAACGAATTGGTAACGGGGAGTCGCTTTCTCCAAGAATTAATAGGGCAAAAACGGTTTTTATAAGATGTGAATTGAGAAACGCCTACTTTCTCAGCTTTGTTATGAAAAAATATCGGAACAATTGTTACATTCTATACAAAGTAACCATTTAATTGCGCTACTATGCAGCATAGCTCAGCCCTCGACCTCTGGATTTATAAAATGTTCTAGGCTGGACTTGACGTTTTACTTTACATGCAAACACTGAATTTGAACGATAGACAACCCAAGATAAGCGTTAGTTAGATAGCCGCAAAATTGTCTAGCAACTTAACACCAATTAACGATGTTGGCAGATCTTTAATGATGTAATTACGTTATAATCTAGCCTCTTTTTCTCGGCCTGGATAAAATCATAATTATTATGCGTGTTGTCATCGACAAATTGGGAGCTAAAGCAATTTTACCAGTTAACAGGCAGGAGATGCCATCATTTAAAATTTTAGAAATGCCTAGTGTAACGTTTGAAAGCGTCGCTTGCCTACTGCTTGGAGTATTTAGGTTGAAAAGGGCAAGACGGAGACGCAATAGCAGCAGCAGCAGGAATAAGTCGTTTTATTGCACAAAACTAATAAAAAATCCTTTTGTTGTTTATCATGTTTTTACATTTTACTCCTCTCTCTCGTGCGTTTTATTGTGTTTTCGAACACAGAGGACTGGGCCCCTGATAAAGCAGACAACGAAAGAGGGATGTGTCCTGTTTTCAGAGAAAAGTTTTTTTTGCTTGTCAAACTGAAAAGAATAAAGTTATGTTGAGTCTCTTGAGTTTATTGCGGCTCAGTTTTGTCTTGTAGCAATACTCAATTTTACGAGTTGTCCGCACTCCACACCTATAATCTCTAATAATACGAGTTAAGATGTGGATGATTCTAATTTACCTCCGGGAAAGAGTAAAAACCGATTGGTATTTATTGTAAGAATGTAAGCTGAGAATGGTAGCAGACGAAGCCCGTGTTCAAGAAACCAAACTTTCCAACCCTTTATATCTTTTTACAATTTTTCTTTGTAAAAAGCTGTAAATTTCTTCCCTGGTCAATGCCATTACTGCGCCATACTTAAAGCTGTAAATGAAACTGACTGGTAAAGTAGAATCAGGTTGGATCATTTTCAATGCTGCATTTTATCCTTAAGCAATTTTAATTCTGGCAGCACAGAGAATTGAAATGTTCATAGAAATTAAAAATTGACAGTAGAAAGAAGAGAAGAATCTAACTTCGAATGTAATATTTTATAGTATACTTTTCCGCATAACCATTGAGAACACTTTAAAAGTTGCATTTCCAGTTGATTTCCCAAAAATTGCGCCCTGTAGCATGACACGCATCCAAAATCCAAACCCAGACAGATTTTGATCGTTTTTTTATTTACAGTCAGAGAATTTATGTTGAATTCTACTGAACAAAGCATTATTATGAGATTATTATTACTTTATGATGCCCCTCTCATAATCCAAAGTAATAAAACGTGTATGATTTGGCACCAATAATACTAAGCAGAGGTCATAAAACACAGAATTTAAATATAGCTAAAGTTCTCACATTGATTCACAGCATGTTGTGGACTGTTGCGTGTTGCGACAGTCTAAGGCTAAAACCTGTGCTATAACAGCGAAAAAACTTCTGAAAGATCTTCGATTTCATGCGTGTACTGTAAACAGACTTTTTTTAAAGCTTTGCAAACCGACTTTAGCAATTTTCGATGTGGGTTTGTTCTGTTCCACTCTGCTTTGAGCCTGGTTTTATATTTTGTTAATGCTAATTTGAAAATAATTAGCAAACCCTAAATTCTACATTCATAACGAGGATGTTTTTGCGTATAGATTTCTAAATGAATGTGAATCTAATGATAATCAATGGAAAACTAATGATTAATTTACAGGTAGGTTGTTAGTTGTTATACATGTATTTTGTGGCAAAGGTTGTATTGATTAATAAAAAAATTCGATGACAAAGGCCAATATTGAAAAAATAGTAATGCAGTTTGCAACTTTGCACTAAAACTCCAGATTGTCTGGATGATTGATAGACCGGATTATGTATTCCTCTATGTAAATGTTACAAGTTTGTCAATGAAATTAAATATTAAACGGGTAAAGCGTAAATATGGAGAATCGTAAAATATTCGCAATGAATAAATTACTCAATGAACAGGTTTCCTCATCTATATTCTTATTTCTTATCCAAAAAGGTAGACAGTCAGGTTTTGTTTAAGCGTTGCTGGTTGAATGTGCAAAACCTGATCTGGTTTATCGCGCGAAGATGAAAGAAAAAGCAAGTAATTATGATGATGAAGATGATTAAATACATTTATTGACGTGACCACTTTTTAGGCTTTTCCTCAATTCATTTAGATAAAAGTGACGCTAAAGAGTGCCTGCTGGCAGTCATTAAAAGACAAATTACCATTAATACAAGATCAACTGTTAAAAGTTTTTCAGTGAATAGAAACTAGATCATTGTTCTTACAAAAATCCTCACCTCCGTGCTAGCTGTTGGGTACTCAACTACTCTCCACTTGGTAAAAATGTGCGATTTTTTTTAGAGAAGTGTACTGTCGCCATTTCCAGTTGCGTGAAATCTGTTGTGCGTGAATCTGGATAAGTCATTACCTACTAAAGTTCACAACTCATATAGGCGTGTAAAGTATAACACTTACTGTGTAACTGTCAGCCAAGAGGTGCTATTGAAGTGTTTGTTTTAGTTTAACGGGTAATTACTCATCTACACATTTTGGTGCTTGTATTTTGCATTTTAATGACTACCGTCATTTCTACAAGAAAACTAACGACAACCTTTATAATTTGAGTTGGAAAAGTCGCAGGTGTTGCTACTGGCGATATGACATGATACTTCTTTGGATCCAGTAGCCAAGAGTGGCAGTTGTTTACGAGAGCGAGAGCGTGAATTTTACACTACTGATAACATCGTAACACATAACGCGCAATTTTTTTCACTACTCTTAGACTGACATATAGTGTTTAGTATATAATAAAATGTTAACGCACTTGCTTTAAAGTTAATTGAAAGTTATCTAGACTGACTCCACCCATCGTTAATATTCTCATCTTCACCGCCAGATCCTTTTCTTAGCATTAAATTTGTGGCTTTTAATTACGAGCTCCAACTAAGCTACAATTAATCAACCACTGCAAAACAAGATACGTATAATGAAAAATACATAGCATACATACAATCAATTGTTTTGGCCTGCCAATTTTACTTATTTTGCCAATTTCCATTTGCCCAATTAAAGCCAGTCAAGCACATTCCAGGTTTCCATATTTGAGCTCTCCTTTTCAAGATATGACACGACTCTGAGATGCATCGTTTCAGTCAGTCGGTCAGCTTTGCTTTGCCTATATAGGCTAGATAGCGTTTTTAGAAAACAAAATCCGTTGTTTCTTTAAATTCCCAGTAGAATCCATTCATTTGATTTCCCTCACTCCTTTTCGTAAAAATCAAAAGCAGAATTATCACACTTGAAGTGTATGAGATGCTGATTACGCGCTCATCTTTTCTATGCAGTGCACATTATCACCCTTTTTCCATGCGAATATAATTCAGTATTCATTCAGACTAAGCAAAGGTCTGCAACTGAAACTAGACGCATTGTAGAATGATCATCTCACATTTATCTTGTTACAATAGCATCCAGGCGTACTGATCTCCGCTTGGTTAAGTAGGAAATCATTGCATAATCAAAGCGGGCTCAGTCAATGTCTCAACGGGAAATGCTGATGCGACTGTTGGAGGGAAGAAATAATTTAGATAACTTGTTGTTCAGGGATTCTTTTTTGTTTTAGGGAGGCAACAATAAAAGCTCTAACATATTTTTTCTCATCTTCGCATAAGAGGAAAGAGATTATATGTTGCAGGCAAACATAAGCTGTTCCCGTTTTCCCGAAAAAAAACCAAGTAAATTATTCAGCATCATGAAGCTCACTGATGAAATTCAAGTGTCCTTTGAGAAAAGTGAAAAGAATAACTACTCGAAAATGGTTCTAATATAGTTTCTGGTGAAGGAAAAATAATATTGTTTTATTATGTCTATGGGTATAAAATTGAGGCGTTTTCTTTTATATCTAATATTATGATTTTATGGTGGATTCCCCACGCCCGACAAACCGACTGCCCTACGGCCGACATACCGGACAGCCCTACACCCGACAACCCGACAGCCCTACACCCGACAGCCCTACTCCCGACAGCCCTACACCCGAAAAGCCGACTGCCCTACACCCGACAAACCCGACAGCCCTACACCCGAAAAGCCGACAGCCCTACACCCGACAAGCCGACAAATAAAAAATATACTTGTTCATCATCATTGGTACACGGGTAAACTCATGGCCATAAAGCTTTAGTACGTTAATGCTTTGTCATTATTGCACATGTGTACCATATGCTTTATGAGATAAGGTGTGGCATATTAGCGTAGTTCTACCGTCTAAAATACCAACTTAGGTATAAGCATATGTGTTTCGATACTAGCCCAAAAATTTTCCACAGAAAATCGTACAAATGGCCTAAAAGACGTGTGTCCTGTTGACTACCGCCATAACGAACGGTTTTAAGCGCAAAACAATCGCTAAACTTAAACCTTGGGTAAAATGGTAACTTTAAACGAGGAAGCCACTCTAATCATGTGTTTTCCAGAACGTAAAGCTTTTTTGTATGAAATTTTTGCCTGTATTACTCGGCCGAGTATCTCTCTAATACTCGGTCTCGCTGAGTATCTTAAATACTCGGCAAAATGGCCCAGCTCCGATGGCCGTGGCTCGGTACTCGTTACATCTCTAATAATGCGCCATATTTTTTAAAATTTCCATTGTTCATGCCGAGGCAGGATCAGATAGGAGGGTTTTTTCTTCGTGTACAGATGGACGCCAGAGCTTGCTCGACTTTGTTTTGGTGTTGTACAATGGGAAAAAGTGACCAGCCAGAATTATGCAAATAACCCTCCGTTAAAAATCGCAGAAGGTATAGTTCTAGTCACTTTAATTGAGATGGCAATGTTTAACAGAGGTGCAAGGGCAAAAATTGCCCGAACAGATTGTGCCTAATGGACGATCGCCCATCAGGCACAATTTTATAAAGAAACAACGCTTACAGCCAGAGTGAAAATGTCTGGTCCACTCTGGCTCGACGACATAAAAACGTTCAGCTCTTCTACATGTACAAAAAAA